>CABFVX010002387.1:38661-116915 GCA_902151425.1 Timema shepardi | reverse complement strand
AAGTTTTATTTAAATATCAAAGAAAGTTACATGCTATTTGAAAATGCCGCCACAATGTTTGTTAGTTCGGGAACTAGTCACTTCGGCGCTACTTGTCATGTTATGGTTCAGATTTATAGTACAGAGAGCGTCTTCTATAGTATTGCGTTTTCTATGACATTACTCATAGAAAACGCAATACTCAACAGATTAATGTATTCACGAAGACCTGCTAAGTTTGTTGGAACACGCCGAGATAAGTGGGAACATGTTTTAAATATTGGTGGCGCTATCTAAGAACAATTTCTCAGTACTTGTATAAATTAAAGTTACAGTCACGATGGCTCAGTAGGTATTTATTTGCGTGACTAAATTTATACTTTTATTATTATTTAATTTTTATTATTAATTCTACTAATGTTGTTACAAAAAATGTTCAGCTGTTGTTGGAATATATCTTACTTGTAAGATTTTTCATACAAATGTTGTAAAAGACAGGGGTTTTTAAAAAAAGTAAAATTATAAAGCCACAAAGTCTTTCTAAATTTTCAAAAATATTTTTTAATATTGTGCAACAAAATGTTATGAAAATCTTAATAATTTTACAACATTATAATAAAAAAAACCTCAACTTACCGTCCACCTTTGACTGAAAAATACTTTTTTATAAAACTGTCCCAAGTGATAATAGCGTGAACAACTAATGTTCTTCACATCTTTAAAAAGACCCAATCTTTCAATGTATTGTCAAAGTATTTGTAAATTAACTGTTCGTAAGGCCTAACAGTTGTAAATTTAGTTACGTACTACTTACTTACTTTATTGCATAAGGAACTCGAAAGTTCATTAACGCACTAATAAAGTACGTCACCAATCCCTATCTTGAGCTAATTCCATCCCATCTATCTCATTAGTCATTACATCCTATCCCTCTAAGTCCTATCCAAATATTATCCTCCTCTGGGTCTTCCCCATAGTCTTTTCTCATAGGGTTTGCCAATCAATACCTTGAACGTGGTTCTAAATAATCCCATTTGCACTGCATGACCTGCCCACAGTAACCTGCAAGATTTTATTACCCTAACAATGTCTGGTGATGAGTACAGGGTATGAATCTCATCATTATAATTATAGTCTCATCCACTCCCCACTATCTTAATCCATTTTTGAACAAAATATCTTCCTAAGCACCCTGTTTTCAAAGACTCTAAATTTATTTTCATTATTTAAGAGTCAGCACTCCCATCGTGTGAACTTTAAAACGCTACCTGCAAACGATAACTAAACACAAATGGTGGTTAAGTCTATTTAGCCTTTGAGCCCTTGGGATTTGGTGATAGCTAGTTTGGTTTTAGGGTGGTAAAGCTGTGTGGGTGGGGAGATACGGGGAAGAATATATAACTGAGCTATATTTAAAAGTATAGTAATCCGTTTCTAGAGAAAGAGCTGCAAACATTTTCAATGTATTGAACTTTTGCTGCACAATGGCTTTACATGTCAAAAATAAATGTAAATTTCCAGCTTGTTTTAAAACTGACGTGTCAATGTATATACGCCTTCACATTTCAAGAGACGTGATTATGAAAAAAAAACTGGTCGAGAGAACTTTAGAAAAAAAAATCTAATGATATATTTTGTGAAAAACATTTTTGGCCTAAAGATAATTTACGAAAGTGGATTGTGGGAGCTAGTGATGAAAGAATTTTGCTAAATGGAAGTGTGCATTTGCTTTTTATAATTTAAGCTCAATAGTTATTATCTTAATTATTTCTACATTGGTTGATCAATGTTTGTAATAAAAAAAATCTGCCAGAGAGGCCTATCAGTTACCACCACTCCTATGTCGTTGACTTCTTGTATGTTTATTTATAACAGTGGTTTTTCTACTTCCTTAACTTTAGACATTATTTATACACCAAAATAAAAAAGTTTATTTTTAATTGGGGAGAGTGCACTAGAACTGACACAAATAAAACACTCTATTTTCTCAAAACAACAAATCATTCAGAAATTGCTAATACCATTATACTTGCAAGTAAACGTCAAATCAAATGATACTATATTCATATTTAGGCCCATTTAATATAATTTGATTTTGTAATATTCATACATCTCATTAGAATCAAAATCCAGATAAAGGGCCTAAGCGACAAGCGACCCACTCCACGTCAAGATACTTTAGCGGTGAGCCAAGGAAGTTTGTTCCTCCCTTTCCCCGCAAGTGGATTTCTCTTGTTAATTTCTATTTCTGCCCACCTTCGTCCGTATTTCTCCTCTCTATGTTCCTGTGTTTATCACTTTCTCTGCTTTGTTCCGTCCATATTAGATTGAGTACTATATAAGGGGCCACGGCCAGGTTCCCATTAGAGTCAATTTACTGCAACCCAGCGTTGAAGGAAGAACTCCTGCATCGTCACGAATCGAAGACCACGTCGACCATGAAGTTAGAGGCGTCGGATACACCACCATACTGGACAGGATGACGCACTTCTATGACAACTATAAGGTCTGGGCCGTTGGATCCACCGCAGCCATGGATAGGACCACGGACTTCAATTAATTAAATATTTCAAAGTAATCAACGTGTCCTTATGACTCAGAATCTAACTTTTGTAGTGAAAGACAGGCAATGTCTGTTTGCACCCTTTTAGTTTTTCTGTATATTGTTGGAGACGATTTTTATTTGTGTTGAATAGCTAGTTTCATGTATGTTACATCAGTCCTAGAGACTATGTTGCTCTGTATATTTACCATACGATGTTTACGTTACGAGCCTTGGGCTTGGAATACAGTAACGTCTTAGTTAGAGACTTGCTAAACTTCCACAAGTTCCATTAGTCTAACTTGATCCAATGTTTCACATGACGCCGTAAACGTCATGTACACCTGTCTAATTTTTGGATGGCTACAACCAGGTTGTCTTAATTGGATTACATAACTCAGTTGAGTTGGTAGAATTCTTTATTTTGTGTTGGTTAAGCAGTTACGCTTCTCCTGTAGTATTAGCTTCGGTGAGCAAACCGGGGAACTGCTATAGAATCATAGTGGGGTTCGCGAAAATAATACCCTTTTTCTTTGCCCGGGTTTTGGGCTCCTATTGTGTTAGTGTTACGCTTAGTTTAATTGCAACTAGGTTTGTGTGTACTATAGAATGCGTTGGCAGTACCGTAAGGGAAAGAGACCAGCCATGGTACTATTGTGTTGACACCTGTTTGTTAGCCATCGACCACTGTAGTCAAGGAACATTTTTATTGTTTATCTTTTTACAAAAAGTATCAAAGAGATTATCTTACAACCCAGTCTAGCATAACTGATTTAAATTTATATATATATATATCTTGTTTTATATTTTGTTAGTAACTACTTGATTATTTCCTTCTTCAGAACAATTCATCCAGTAGCCCGGCTACTGTACAGTCCTAATAGCTACAGCAGAATATTCAAATTCCCAAAGTCTAATTATCTGCATAAAACTACAAAGTATAACCTGTAATATCTTTGTAAAACCTCAATTTTGATATTTCTGTTTTATTGTAATAAATCTATATGTTGTTAAACATAATTCTTTTTATATAAAATTGTATAACCTGTAGGACAACAGTGTGTCACATATGTCCTCAATGGTTGGCCTGATGTGGTGCCCGATGAAGGTCTTCGCCCTTTTCATCGGTGAGCCATGGAATTATCGGACGAATCTGATTGTTTATTGTGGTTGTATAGGGTCATCGTCCCGTCAGCGCTTCGTCTCGAAGTCCTGAAGCTCCTCCATGAGCTTCATCCTGGCTCTAGTCGCATGAAGAACCTGGCACGTGGTTTTGTGTTTGTGGTCAGGTCTTGATGACGAATTGGAAGCTAGGGTAAACAGGTGTGGTGTTTGCCAATCACTCCAGTTAACGGCATCTCACGAGCCTCTGGTTTCTTGGTCCTGGCCTACTAGAAGGTGGCAAAGAATTTATATTGATTTTGCTGAATTTGAAGGTAAGACCCTACTCATCACTGTAGATGGCCATTCTAAATGGTCCGAAGTCCGAATCATGAACGAAGGCGCCTCAGCAGAGCACACCTGTGAAGCTCTGCGCTCAATGTTTGCAGCCTGGGGCTGCCCGAAGAAGTCGCATCTGACAACGGTCCGCCGTTCTCGTCAACTGCATTCGCTAGTTTTCTGTCTAACAATGGAATTGTACATTCCCCTTCTCCTGTTTACCACCCCCAATCTAACGGTTTGGTGGAGATTATCGTTAAGACCACCAATACAGATCTCATGAAACAATTGTTTGGTATTTCTACTAAATCCAGAACCCTTCGGCATAAAGTAGACACCTTTCTTTTGGCATATCGCAACACGCCTCACACGGTAACTAAGGTGACACCAGCTGAAATATTTTTGGGCCGAAAGCCTCACATCAAGCTTTCGCTTCTCCACCCGTCCATGGTTCTCAAGCAAAGAGTGAAGGAGGCTCAGGCAAAATTCACTGCTTCACAATATTCCAAGGTCACACATTTCTCCCCAGGTGACCTAGTGTGGGTGCGCTCTATCACTCATCGCAAACTCAAGGTGGTTACAGGTGAAATTCAGCATAGAGTCTCAACTGTCTCATATCTAGTGATGGTTGGTGGACGCTCCAAACAAATTTCAACATCGCATCTACGCTTCCGAGACCCCAAGACTGTTCCAATTGAGTTGTCATGGTAGATGGTCGAGCAGGCCATGCCAGCACCTATGACTACCCCTACATCTGATGGACTAACACCTGGCCCTTTAATTCAGCCACCCCCAGTTGCTGGCCGCTCTCGGCCAGCATCTCCAGCTCCAGAGCCTTCCACGGATTCCACTCCAGAGACCCTTCGTCGAGCTCCCAGCGTGACGGCTCCAGCTAACACCCCTGTGAGACCTGCCGCAGCGCCTCCGAGATTGCCTGTCCCCCGAGAAGCCTCGTCCAACTCATCGCCTGGGGGCGCCCCAGTAACAACTCGCTCTGGACGTCAGGTCATCAAACCCCCAATGCCTGGACTTTATCTGTTTCGCATTAGTCAGAACTTTGATTGTATTCCTTTCTTGCTCACTTTACTTGATTGAAACCAAAACTATTAATGGTTCCAAGGACTTATACTTACTCTTGTATTCTCAAGGCCTGCGCCAGCAATTAATGTTAAGTTAATTACGCGTGGGAGAGTGTTATGTAGTCAGCCAGAAAGCTGTGAGTTTTGTTATTCTTTGCTCTCTCTCTTATTATTTCCGTTTCCGTTACGGTCTACCATGTGATGGCGGCGCTAGGCTAAGTGCTTATTCTAATGGCATATTAAATCTATTAACATAATGTCTAATCTTAATCTTATAATTATTAATAACCTTATCAGTACAAACTAAAGTTAAGTTACAACAGCTCCCAATGCCTTCATCCCTTCTCCTTGCCAAATTGAAGAGCGAGTGAGCGCCAACTGATTCTTACAATTCCCGTTTCAAGCATGCAAATCTGCCTCTTCCCTTTCAACTTATGAACAAATTAGGATTTATGTGTACTTTATCTTAAGCTTATTGCGTTTGATTCTTTAATTTTATTACTTACGCATATTATTTATAATATTTAACCTTAGTGTATAAATCATAGAATTATGTATATTTATTTTAATAAAAATAGTTAGTTTAATATTGTATGCAGTGCTGCAATCTAGTAAACGATAGTAAACAGTTATAGTGGATTTTTTTTCGTAGTAACGAATGAAGAACAACCGAAGAGTCAGCCGATACTTTCCAGAACGAATGAACGAGAGTGAAAAAAAGTCTTGAATGAATTACAACTCTCTAAGCTCAGCGAATAAAGGTGGTTGGAAATAGTGCAGAAAAGATACGTTGATTGTCAAGACTAGCTAAATCAAACCAAACATGAATGAAAACTCAAAGCGAGTAGGCAAAGACAATGATAGCGTATGAGTGAAAAGTAAAGACGTGCCGAAACATCAAATAAACTAATGCAAGATACCTCATGGTCCATGGACACAGAATATGATCAGGGTTAAAGGGGAGCGGTGCCTGATGCATCCTTGCTGTAGGGTCTGATACTTAGGGTAACAGGCCTATTTAATTTTATTGATCTTTGGTTTTGATTTAAAGGTAAAACTAACATGCATACTTTTATTTTGTAGAAGTAATAATATAAATGTGTAGTAAAACCTGTAGGCCTATTGGTCAATGTATCAAACGCGTGATGTAGTGTCACTAGTGTGTTACAGAGATTATTTAGTGTGTTATGGTGGCGTGAACGACTCGCGAGAATCATTCGTTCACAGCTGTCGTTCAATTTGAAATGACTCTCTCACGAGCGACCCATCACTAATTTGTATGATCTGCGATTAAAATGTCAACAAATCCCAAGAGAACAGTTTATGTGGGTAAGTTAAAAATATTACAATCATAATTTGTATACACAATAGAAATCAAAATATTTTCTTTGCTTGGGTTTAACTACACTATCACTCATAGAACAAGCTCTAAGATGAAAATTTATAAAGTATTTTGAACAAATAATTTAGTAGTGTTAATGAAGTCAAATGGTTGTGAACGTTTTAAACTATAAATAACAATATTAGAGTGGAAATTAGGAAATAATACAGTCAGTAAATGGGTTGGTATTTCCTATTATTCGTTAACATTAAGAAATGTAAAACTCGGAATATACTAAACACACTTTTAATAATTTCTTTATGGTTGTATAACATACATAGTATCTTACCTTAGATGACAAAAAATCTATAATGTTCAAAAATAAAATACTTTAGAAAATATTTGGCCCAAAAATAGACGAAGGTAATGGAGAGGTTAACTTAAATCATGATTTTTTTTAGCACTGTGTTTTACTACCGGCTCATTCCATGTCAATTCCTCCAAAATTTAGCGGAAATATAACCCACTACCTTATATTTTGCACATAGTTTCATTGAATGATTTTGTGATTATGTTTTAAATTTTAAGACAATTTAACAAGTAGTTTTAAAGTTATGGAGGCCCCTAGATAGCCTACACTTGAAAAGCTTCTACAGTAACAATGTGCAAAGCTTACAGTATGGCACTAAATTTTGTATCTCTCGAGAACTAGAAAAGATGGGTCAATATTGTGTTTTTTTAACTTCTCTTTAAAGATAGTGTTTTGGAGAATATATTATGTTGTGGATTTGTACAAAATATGATTTAAAAAAATACAGTTAAAATAAGAATTCACGGGAAATTTTCCATAAAAATATGATTAGTATAAATTACTAATATGTGAGAGAGCAGGTGAAACCCCATCAATTTTTTTCCACAAAATTCTTAGATAGCCTAAGTTACTCGTCTTAAGTCTACAAAAAATACTTTTGGCTTTCTTTTGTTTTCTGTACAAAAATATATAAATCACTAGCATAATGAAAATTTAGCCAAAACTTTAAAAGCTTAGTGGGTTTAACTCCCTTCCACAACTCAATATTTCTATCTTTATTTTGCTTACTGAGGAAGGTTGAGTACTAAGCTATTAGTGGATGATTTCATTCCTGAATCATAAAACAAAGCAGAGTGGGAGTTATATGGTGTCATCAATAACACCTGTCAACCTTTTGCACCACACACCTTCCTGACTTCAGTCACATCTCTGGTCTCTTAATGAAGACATGCATTCTAAGCTAAGATTACTGTGAAAGCCATGGAACAAGAATTTGTACATTGCAGTGTTGGACTATTTAACATTTCAGTGTGTCATAACAAGTTATGTAAAGACAGCGGTATTTGTGAATTTAGTGGAACTATCTAGTATAGGCCTAAACAAAGAATTAATATCTTGGCGGGCAAATATATCAAAATAAAACTTAAAATCACTTTGTTTTCACCATCACTGTTATTACTTTTCTAAATATGAAGGTCAGCAGTTTTCTTGCTGCTACCCCTTTAATTATCATGATTAAAAACCAATCAAAAGATCTTCATATAAGGTTAGCCTTGAACTTGCAAAGCAATTACAAGTAAAGAAAATTAATGTCTGTCCATGTCAAAAGCTATGTCCTCGATGTAGAAAAATAGTAAAAAGGTGTTACAAGGGCATGTAGACCATATTGAAGAAATTATTTCAGGTGATGAATTTGCAGAAGTTGAGACATCTTTAGTAATTGAAGGAACTTCTCAATAGTTGAATAGTATTATTATTATTAGCACCGCGTCTTACTACCCGTTTGGGTTATACACACTTACGCTAATGTGTAATGGTAGGGTGATTGTGAGATGAAATGTAGGACCTACAGTTTAACGTGGGATCCAAACTACGGTGGAGGCCTGGCATTCCCCACATTCACAAGATGTCTTGAGGTGAATAGTAGTTTAACTGATTTAGGACTATCAACAATACAAAATTACATAGTTTACCATCTATTTGTAAACCAGCTTATACAAAAAGAAAAATTGTAGAGGTAAAATCCGCTCTAAAAAGTACCTAAATTAGCTTGTGTTATGAAAATTGCATTGGAAGATTATGGCATCAGTGATGATGAACAAGGTGTAATTGATTTAGAACAAGACTAAAAAGATTTGGACTTACTTGTAGATCTCATTAAAAATAAACAACCAGAAAAAGATCCAAATATTAACCATGGCTCCTTCATTATGGTCTAGAAAAAGAAATTCACAACAATTGGGAGTGTCTGAATATATTGTGCGTCAGTCTAAAGAGTTGTTAAATGACAAAGGAATTCTCTCCACACCTGAACCACTGTGTGGAAAAGTACTTTCACCTAGTTCTGAAAATCTTGTCAAAGACTTTTATTAAGATGATGAATACTCAAGACAAATGCCGGGAATGAAAGACAGAGTTAGTATCAAGAAAAATATCCATTTTCAGAAAAGACTAATATTGAGCAATTTGAAGGAATTGTACAGGGAATTTAAGTCAAAATATCCTAATATTTCTTTAGGTTTTTCAAAATTTTGTACGTTGCGTCCTAAATTATGTGTTCTTGCGGGGTCTTCTGGAACCCATTTTGTGTGTGTGTATGCACTATACATCAAAATGTTCAACTTCTACATAATTCTGTACAGTTAGAAGATACCTATCATGACCTAAATTATGTCTTGGTGTGCAGTAAAGAAATCCCTAAATGTATATTACACCGTTGTGAATACTGGTCACCAAAAATCATGTTGCAAGATATGTTAAAGGAATAGTTTGAAGGAAATGATCCGGTTAGTGAAATTTATTATTATTATTGGCTATCAATTGATTGAACAGAAATCCAAAAGATGACTTGTACTGCAGATGAATTTGTTGTTTTACTTATGTGGACAGTATTGAAAAGTTTATTCCTCATTCTTATTTAACAAAAGCAGAATCAAAGTCATTGAAATAACTTAATAAATCAATAACTTCAGAAACTGCTACTATCCTGATGGACTTCAGTGATAAATATTCCTTTGTGATCCAATAAGGATATCATTGGACCCATGGGTCTTGCACAGTTCATCCTGTTGTCATTTATTATAAAACAAACATTGATTCCATCACAGCATCAAGCCATTGTTTCATTTCTGATCTCAATCATTATGTTGATATGCTCTATAGAGTTAAAAAAAATATATATATTCATAAAAACTAATTTTCAAAGTGTAGAGGAAGTAAATTACTTTACTGATGGTTGTGCTAGGGTCATTCCATGCTAAATCAACAAATTTTAGTAAAAAATTTTGCCACACCATTTTTCATTTTGATGAAATTTGGTAGGAGATTTGCACAAATCTTTTAGACTTCAAAACAATTTTTGTTACATTTAAAAAAAAAGTTACTCCTTGAGATATAGACTATTTTTTACATCACGAACAGGCAAAAATTGTCATTTTAGGGTTATTTTCTAAAATCTGCATTAAGTTTATTTGAACTAGGAGGGATGACATCTAGGTCTCATTTGAAAGCTTAAAGAATGGACTTTTTTTTGGTTTAGACGAAATTAGATTTGAGTTAAAGCTAAGCATAGTTTTTTGGGCCTAAATTTTCATTTTTTAAATGGATTTATTCGGAATTTGGGCTTGAAAAATATAATGAAGGATTTATAGTAACAGGCCAATATTTTTTTCTGTTACACTTATATATGAGTAGTATGTGCAGAAAAAAAATTGAACTGTTACTGATAATCCTTCAACCTAAAAAAAATTGCTAGAATTTGGAAAATTTTCAAAAAATTGCTTTTTCGGAGCCCAAAAAAGTAACGGTAATAAGACACGAAGCTTAAAAAACTTTCATCGCTACGGTTTTGCATCTCCTTTTGTTATTTTTATTTCAGGTGGCTTGGCGGAGGAAGTAGATGAAAAGGTTCTTCATGCAGCATTTATACCATTTGGGGACATAATGGATATTCAAATTCCGCTTGATTATGAGACTGAAAAACACAGAGGATTTGCGTTTGTAGAGTTTGAATCTGCAGAAGATGCAGCAGCTGCTATTGATAACATGGTACAGTTTGTTCTCCAATGGGGATACATTTCATCAAAGACACTCCTTCAATCCCACCCCTAAGATTAGATCCTAAAAAATCTTTGTTTTAAACATACAAACAAACATTTGATAAGAGTAAGCAAGATGAGAAGTAAATATTACAATTTCAGGGGGAACCTTTATTTATTTTAGTTTTTTATTTGAAGTCCTGTGATGAAAATTGCCAAAAATGTTACTTAAGCTTGAGGTATTTCCTTGTGGCCTTGCATGATCCTACTAACCCCTTATATAGAGGGTGATGACTACTTTACATGAAACATATCTAACTCGTATATTGTGTTTGTTCAGAACGATTCTGAATTATTTGGGAGAACAATTCGTGTGAACCTTGCTAAACCGCAAAAAATAAAGGAAGGCTCATCAAAACCAGTTTGGTCAGATGATACGTGGCTGCAAGAACATGCGGGAGAAACACTCGACAAAGATAAAGACTCGGCTGCACAGAAGAGAGCTACACAGGAAACTTCAACGGTAATACTTATTTTTAGGAAGAGTTATTATATTCACAACCTTTTTATTTTTTATTTGTCCTAAATGATGATAGTTGTCATTTTATATATTTCTAGTTATGTGTCCTGCCACTATTTCCTTTTTTTTGTGTCTTAAATGGTTTTCTTTTTTTAGAAATTCATGTTACATATTTCACATTTAGTGAAGAGTTCAGATACTTTCGACGTAATTCAGAGGATCGCTTAATACCAGATTATCTCCAAGAGACTGTATTTGCCCAATATTTGCAATATATAATTGCACATGTTCCCATTCTTATATTTAGAAACAAGCTAAACGCCTTTAAAAACTAATTAGCTAGAAACTTAATATATACTAAATGAGGAAGTGCTGGAGGGAGAAAGATATTAGAGGTTGTCAAAAACAGGAAAGGAAACTAAAACCGGACACTTGCCGAGAAGAGAAAGGCTACTAGAAAACTAATGTTGATAAATATCAATAGGATTATTTTATATAAAATAATTATCTGGAATTATTTTTTTAAATAAATTTATAACTTTCATACCCACTTTCTACTTGCTAGCTATCCTACATATCTTGATTAATATTTAACATGACAAAATCCAACTTGCGTAATGATTTGGGAATGTCATTTAGACTGTCGAATGAAACAAACCCCATCTAATGACCCCCTAAGACTGTGGCACTCCAACTGTAAAGTGCTAATATGTCCTTATATTAAGTTTTCCATACGTCTTTACAAATAATTATATCCAATCACACAATAAAACAATGATCAAGCGACTAAGCAGGATTCAGTTCCAAGTAAATTCAACCCACATCTTTGGAATATATGAAGATCACATTTGTGTCAACTGTACATATTAACACTATGATATGCTTGGTTTCACGTGGTGTTTATCTCTAGAGTCATCAGTTCCTCAGGCTCGGATATTATCTTGGTACAAATATATAGGTTACATGTTTCATTACATATAAAAATATTTAGGTTACATGTTTTTTATAAACAAAGTTGTGTCAAAACTTTTCAAAAATTGTGTATCATTTTATTCTTATTAGAAACTAAAATAAAAGTAATGTACAGTAGTAAATAGAATTTTACTAGTACATTTATTAATGATATCTATCAAATTTGAGGCCTACAATATAAAATGTATAAGTCGTAATGGCAAAAAAAACTATTCTTGAAAACACAAAAATTGTCTAGCCTACACATCTAAAAATTTGTTTGGCCTATACTGGTTTTTTTTAATTGTCACTTTGAACATATTTCTATAATAACTGCTGTATCAAAGGCATCTGTTTATAGTATTAAAACTCCGCTTGAAAAACACCATTGCTTTTGCCCTATAGGCATCAAGATTTATTTTATTGACCGAGTTGGCTCAAAACCGGTGAGCTTGACTGATGATCTGGAGGTCATGATTAATTTTGAATTCAGGCCACAGATGACAACCTCCAGGCTAAAATGGCTGCACTCATTGGAAGAACCTGAGTCTTTCAACACGGGTGTCACTAGGTGCCATCAAGGGACATTAAAAAAAATATATACCCGCCTCGGTGGTGTAGTTGGCTAACACACTTGTCGTGTTGAGCTCGACTGCTGAGGACAGAGAGATTGAGGTTCGAATCTCGGTCGGGTGAACTGAGGGTGGTTTTTCCTAAATGGTTTTCCACTCTCCCTCCACGCAAATGCGGGTTCACTTCCTCTAATTCAATCTTCCCAATTCCTAATCCATTAGCGTAATTAGTACTTAAAGCGTATAACCCGAATGGGTAGTAAGACGCAGTGCTAAATATTATTTTTTTTAAATAGCTCATTTTAAAGATGGTTTCACTAGAGAAAAGTTGATAAATATCCTTCTCAAGCCAATCCACAAAGCTAGTTTCAGGTAGTGACCCAACCCCTTCTTCACATATTGTACTGTACAAAGAGTTAAAGCAGACTAAACATTATGATTACGATGGTCTCTTCATGATGAACATGTTCAAAGTTAGTCGTTTAACAACTGCACATTTGGAAGTACTTTTATCATTGAGAATTTACACTATCGAATTCCAGTGTTGATGGACTCAACCTAATTCAAGGAGCGCAGCAAAATTTCCTTATGGCTGAGGCTCTGGTATATATACCTTGTCTGTGATCCAGGCCCAGTGTGCTGGGAATAATGGGCCACATTTTAACTTTTACTTTATACTTTCTCTTTTATAATTTTGCAAATACTTGTGTATTACATTTAATTAAAATTCATCTCTTGCGCTGTATATTTCAATTAGTAAAGCCGGGGAGTGTGGATAGTCTAAATGGGACAGACTTGTACTGCTTGCATAGCAAGCATCATTTCTTCAAATACCCACCTGCATGTCTAGTCCAGCTCTAAATATTTACTGGTTTAAATAAGTCATCTAATATGTTTAAGGTAGAGTTGTTGAGTATTTTTAAAGGTAACCCCGCCAAGAGGGAACTGTACAGGGGCAATAAAATTTGTTTTAATATCTCAATATAGGTGATTTTATCTGTAGGTGTGTAAAACTCTTGTTCCTCCGGTTTAGACAATTTCACTAACTTCCTTTTCTGGCATTACATTATAAGATTGGAAACGTTAAAAAAAATCAATGTTTGATATATTATAACTCCTAATAAATATATAATTTATTGGTAAAATGTCGCTAAGCTACAAGAATAAATAATATGTACCACAGATGTTCTATTCTTCTCCCTCATAAAAAAATTAAACTTTCTGAAAATATACCACTGGAACACAAGTGTATGATTTTTAGAAACTCTTTGGCACAAAACATATGAATGGCGATATTAATACCAAGGACCACACAACACTTATCTTAAGAAGTCCTTTGATATGTCCTCACTAATATTACATACACTTTTCCTATATGGTGGTTTATTTATTTCAGGAAGAAGAACCACAGGCGAAAAAGTCAAAGAAAAATCCTCAGGTATATTTTGACATCAAGATTGGGAAAAACAATGTTGGAAGGATCATAATTATGCTGAGGGCGGACATTGTTCCAAAAACGGCGGAAAACTTCCGATGCTTGTGCACACATGAAAAAGGCTATGGCTACCAAGGAAGTACATTCCACAGAATAATTCCAGATTTTGTATCCTTTTAAAAGTTTAGTTTTTCTGATAATTTTTTTTTTCAATCGAAAGAATAGTTACTTTTTAAAAAAAATTACTGTTATAAATGATTCAAACCGGCTCTCCTGTATGTTAGTTAATTTATTTATTTTTTCCCCACAATTTAAGGTTAATCCTGCAGTCACTTGTTTCTCACACCTCTACGTGGGTCACTACTGCAAAGTCCCAGGATTCTGCTGCGGCAGGCTTTACCACCAAATTGGGAAAATCGTGGTGATAACCTATTTTCCCACAAATTAACAAATAGAAAGACGTAACAAAATAACTGACAAATGTAGCTTCCTCACAAACCTCCAATTTCAAATGATTCATATCACATGGATATCAAACTTTTTTATATCACACATTGTTTAATCTTCCAATAAACTTCTGATGTTTGAAAAAGGAAGCTCATCTTAATTCATCATCATCATTAACAACTGCTTCCAGCCTATGGCTGGGTCAGTTTAGTAAAATGCCTCCATATTCCTCTTCTTCCACCACTCTTCCTCCTTTAACTTATTCCATTCTCCTCCTCCCACTTGAACACTTTCTGTTATCTGCTCCTCCCATATCTCTATTGGCCTCTCCTACAGTCTTTTTCCCACATACTTCATTCCCAACTTTGTTTTCATCCTCTCCTTTTCCATCCTCATTACATGCCCATACCATCTCAGTCTTGCTTCCTCTACTATCTCATGTACTCTCTGCACCCCAACTCTTACCCGGATAGCTTCATTCCTACTCTTGTTTCTCCTCGTGACAGCTAACATGCTTCTCCCAAACTTCATTCCCATGACCTCCAATTCCCTAATCTCTCTTACAATCAATGTCCATGTTTCTGTTGAATATGTGACAACAGGTACAAAGTACACCCTGTACAATACTTCCTTACACTTCAAGGGGACTTATCTTCTCCATAGCAGGTCTCTTATGCACCAATGGAACAACTCTCACTGCTATCCTCTTCTCATTAAATTCTCTCTACTTCCACCTTTCTCCTCAATCATGCTTCCAAGATATTCTATGTTCAGTACTTTTCTCAGCTCTACTTCATCCTGAGGAAAGTACAGAACATAAAATTCATCTTGGAAGGGAAAATAAGCAATTTATGAAGCTCTCAACTTAATGATTTTATTCTCAACGAGTTTGGTATTAATTGTAAGTACGTCATTGGTCCGCTTATTAGAGAAAAGTTAGGCGTTGAAATATGAGCCATTTCCGGTTTTATCTGTGTATATGCCGATTGTTGGTTAGTCTAGTTGAGACAGCAGTAGATGTGTGGTAATTGCAGTCTGGGGTATTGTGTAATTTTATGAGGTGGATAGTAGCCGTTGATTGGTGCTCTACGCCGTTATTGGAAGAATTTCTTAAAGTTGGCAGAGTCGGGTTTGTTGTCCTCGAGGAGAGTCGGCGTCACAATTGATTGTTGGCAACTGTCCAAGAGCGAGTAAGTGTCATTATAGGTGCCATTAGCTCTTGCCATGTGCGTGTTAGCATGCCACCCTTGTAGAGGGGCTGCAGACTTCAGACTGAAATATAAATGGTGACTTCTATTCACAGGTGATCAAATGACAAGTGGATCCAACCCTCGTCACTATGCCAGTGTATTAGTTCATTTTATTTTAATAAACCCAATAGTGTTAATGGTCGACCCACTCTTACTGACCCCGTCACACTAGTCTCACAGGGACCTTAGGGCCGTGTCCACACATTATAGTGGTTGTAAAGCCCGCCCGCGTCTCTACATATTAGTGATTGTAAACTTGCGCCCTCACAAATAACTGAAGCATCTCCCGCCATAGTTTCAATCTGATTTATTGACACATTTAAAGAAAAGATTTGAGTGGGACACAATCATCCACAAGCTAATTCTAATTATGTAGCAGACATTTTGAGTCATTAACAAATATTTGTACGAGTAATCCACATATTTAAAATGCAATCGTGTATTTTCAAAACAATTAGGTGAACCGTGTATCATAATTTTTAAAAATAGTTAAAATTGATGAATTTTTAAAGTACCTTATTATGAATCGGTAAATTTTACACAACATATTGCATGTGTCTAACACTTTTTCTTTCTTACTCGTCTTGTGTTAAACATAAATAAGATTATATTCTTTAACATAGCTTGTGCAGATGTGTCAAGGTGGAGACTTCACGAATCACAATGGCACAGGGGGAAGGTCGATATATGGTAAGAAGTTTGAAGATGAGAACTTCACATTAAAACACACAGGACCAGGAATTTTATCCATGGCAAATTCCGGACCAAACACAAATGGCTCCCAGTTTTTCCTCTGTACAGTCCGAACAGATTGGTAAGTATTGATTTCCTTCTTTGTACAGGTTGTTTTATAGTTTTTGCTTGTGTAATGGAAGGTTTGAATTCTAAGGAAAAA
Organism: Timema shepardi; assembly: GCA_902151425.1. Classification (NCBI taxonomy): domain Eukaryota; kingdom Metazoa; phylum Arthropoda; class Insecta; order Phasmatodea; family Timematidae; genus Timema; species Timema shepardi. The sequence continues at coordinate 100,416 of CABFVX010002387.1, read as the reverse complement.
GAAGTGTGAATTAAATTGGGGATAGCTTTAAGGTTCTAGTAGCTTAGGCTTAGCTGCTCATGGATGAATTCCTTTAAGATTTACCTTGCCATGAATCCATTGCACGATATTTTCTAACACATTTTATTTTTGAAATTCTAAATAAACCCTTGAATCCTAAAAACCACCTTCCAAACCTAAAAATACACAAATCAATACTGTACTTTTATTTAATGGAACTAAATTAAATGAAGTAGAAGCTCTTGAATATTAAGGGCTGTACATTTATAATCTTTTGAACTGGGATGAACACATTAATCACATAAAAAGTAAAATCCAATTAAATTGTGTTATTAACCATAATAATTTATGGTTTTCCCTTGAAGGTTCACACACATCCTTACTTTGCACACATTAACAATCATCTTGGGTATGTGAATATAGATTGGAGCAATGCAATAAAATACACGACGAGAGAACATGAACGGCTAGGAAACAAAGCATCACAGTCAATTTCCATTTAGACAACAATCAAGATTATGTATTCTATGATAATAATTTTACTTCTCTCCCTGTCTATAAAACTTGAAATCTTACTCGCTTGAATATAAAATTATTTTATAGTTTGAAACACACTCATAAAATATAATTTTTGACATAATAAATTCATGCACATAACACGAAAAAACTTAGTGATATTGACCTTCCATATATTAATATCTGTGAATATGAAACCTAATTGGTTCTATATAGCCAACTTAAGCTTTATAATAGCCCAGGTGGATTGAAACTTTGGAATAGGCTGAATTAAAAAAAACAATTGTGGTGGAGTTCTTGATTTAATTATATTGAACTATTTGTTTACTTGTGCTAATATATGGATTATTCTTTTTATGATAATAATAATAACATACATATTTATATATATATATATATGAAAGTTATAATATAATTAATTCCTTATTTCTTGTACAATATTCTACCCCTTAATATATATTATAACACAGGGCGAGCGTGACCTGGGAGTGGCGCGGGCCGTTCACATGTCTCCTTGTGAACCGCGAGTTCTTTTAAGGAAACTGGAGTGGGTTGCTGATTAAACACGAATGAAAATGCACATGGGATATTCAAGGCTGTTATTATTAAAAATAAAACCAAACACACTGAATTAACTATATAGCTAAATTAATAACTTAACAAGTAATTGAATTAAATAATAATAATCATGATTAAGTATAAATTAATAAACTAATAAGATTACATAAAATAGAATTAAATTATATAAGCAAATTAATAGCTATAAAAACATAATGACTATTCAAATATTTACAACAGTCACAAAAATGTACATTATTAAAACAGTTCACAATAATTATAAATGTCTACACCAGCCATATATACTCATCTTAAATTACTGCTGGTCACGCCACCCACTCCCGGGCACACTAGCTTGGACGAGCTGGTCCACCCACTCAGCTAGCCTCGACTCGGACTGGATCTCTGACTATCACCGACCATGTATATAAGGTCGCCGTTAAGAGTCTGGAATCTTCTTTTTATAGATTACTGGTCCAGACCTTTCCGGATGTGTGGTTTTTCCTCCCCTCTGTCTCTCTGACCCCCCAGAAAGTGAAACTGCTGCTGCATACCTGCTAAACAAGGAGGGAGATAGAGAGAACAAGGAGCGCAGTTAGGGTCGACAACTAGAAGTGCGCTGGTTTCACCTTCAGACACTAATCTTGGTACAATATTTTATATAATGGTACAGTGGTAGAATATTGTGCAAAAAGTAAGGAACTAATGAATGTAGGCCTAAAATCAAAACAAAATAGTGGTTCATAAGTGTAATGTTGAACACTAGTAATGGTTTTCGATATTGAAACTTAAAAGTCTCTATTCATTTTTTAAAGGTTTAATTAAATTTTTTATATACCAAACATTAAAAAAATATATGTTTGTTTTATTGTAAACTAGAATACTGTAGTGTTAGGTATTTTTTGTTTATTTTTCATAGTTGTCAACTTTTCAGCTATTTTGTTATTTTTACATTAATTATTTGTAACTTTATCTAGGCCTACTAAATAATAGCTTTTTTGTCATAGGCTTGATAATAAACATGTTGTGTTTGGTCATGTGATAAGTGGTTTGGATGTCGTCAAAAAAATGGAGGTAAGTTTTATTAATTTATTAGTACAAGCTTATTTTAGAATATGTAGGTATTGTTATTTAAATATAAAGTTTCTCTCACTGAAGCTCTATACTTAATTATAATCACCCTTTTTTCCAAGTTTGGCAAAAAAATAAGACCATTTTGTTGCTTATTTGGACAGATTGAATTTACTCACAAATTGTGCATTAAAATACTCAACCTTCAATTTTTCATAGCTTTAAATGTATTACAAAATTGGTCTGAGAATCAAACTTATTGGACTTTTTTTTTTGTAAAACGTATTTTTACTTCAATAGCAGTAACTTATTTATGAGATTAGTTTTTGGGACTAAAAAATATTTAAACTACAGCCATGAAACCAAAATGAGAACATGAATAAACACAAACTATTTAATCCAGAAGTTTACATTTTGTAATGTTTGAGGTTACCAATCCTTTATAAATATGTTTTTATTAGTTCAAAATGTATTAAGAGTATGAGCATATACATTTGGTTGAATTTTAATCTTTTAACACTGTTTTATCCTTGAAGTTTTATATCATTTAGTTTACATATATGCTTAACTGAATTAAGTAATAATGAGAACGGATTTACAATAATTTGTGAGCTGTGTTTCCTCATGTTTTAAATTTTTTATTGAATACAATACAAGGGGGTAGAGGCTATTATTCTCTATTTATAAATACGTTATATGGAATAGAGCCCCAAGCTAAATCGTGGTTAAAATTTGAAAAGATTATAAGTACGCTTATCTGGTCCTTTGCTTACCTAAAGAGTTTTTAATTCCCTTTGGAAAAGAAATAGTTTATTTCACACAATATCAAGATTTATTCACTGTTCCTCCTCAATTGACACTGATATAGGAGATGAGCAAATTTGGGGAATACTGATTAAGATCTTCACCGAAATAAACTTTCTCGTGGAAGTAGAGGCTTACATTTCAATTTTCATTCTTATTTTGAAGGTGACTTTTCACTCATAAGCATTAATTAGTAATTTGTCCTTATTTTATTTTTAAAATATTAGTCGACTATATATTGAAAAGGAATGCTTGTGCCTAAATCTTGTTTTAAAACCTTTTTCTTTTTTTAACTTTCAGAAATGTGGTACAAAATCAGGTTTACCAACTGAAAAGATCTCTATTGCAGCATGTGGTGAGCTTGCATAGAAGTTATGCAGTATATATTGATAGCTATGCCACTCCTTAAGTTAGGATATTACCAAGAGAAGAATTATACTACTACACTTGCTGAGTAAAACATAACATTGTTACATAGTTGGTAAACTTCCTAAAATGTAAAATATTATTAGCCGGTATTAAATTATATTAAAGATTTTTTTAATAATTTCTATTCAGTTTCATTTTTATGTTATATTGTGAATACCTTACCCTAGTGTTAGTATTTATTGCTAGGATAATTCATAAAAGCACTATTTAGTCATTGTTATTTATTGCTACAGTTTCATCACTCCTACAGCAAAGTAACATATCACATCGATTCACTGTATTTTGGACGACTATCTCTTTGATTCACTGTATTTTGGATGACTATCTCTTTGAGAAAACTTACTGCATATAAAAATACAAACATAAAAAATAAGTTCAAATCTAAAGAATACAATGCAAAAGAAAAACTTAAAGCAGAAAAATAAAATTAATTTTAGTGTTATTTTTCTAAATTTACACGCTCACTTCGGCAGAATATCATCTGGAAAGAGGTGTTTCTTTCATTGTCAGATTACCTCTGCGGGCAGTTAGAAAGGACTACATAGTAGGTCACTGCTGTAATGCAGAGTGCTCTTATAGAAAGTGGTGGGACCACTAAGCTGCATCAGTGTGTTTGGAGGCTGAGATAGTAAATAAAGGGAGGTGGCCCACTGGATAAGAAGATCACTAAACTACCTTAGAGACTCTTACCCAACTACCAACAAGTTATAAAAAGATTTAAATTGGGTTGAGTTTACATGTTAGACCATGTCTGTAAAAAAGCATGATCACCTACTCTAAAGTAAAATATTTAGAATGCCATTCATCAAATTTCGAACTAACCTAGAAAGTTTGGAAAAGAGTACTTGCCCTCCAACTCAAAGTACATTTTAAAAACTGCTATTTGGGCCAAAGATAGATAGGGCCAGGTCTGGTGAAAGCAAACATCAAAGGTACACGAATAAATGTTTGATTTCTCATTGCAATATGAAGAAGAAGGGAGGGCTATGAACTTTATTCCCTCTGATAATTTGCACTTTAAAGCCGTCGCAGAACTTGTTGTGGGAATCACGAAAGCCATCAATAGTGAAAAGGTAACGCGTAAACAAATGAATGAGCCTCGGAGACACAATTGTATACTCAAGGCCAACGAATACTTATAGGTCGACCTTGGTGATCTTGGGGTAAAGTGCTCATCTCAGTACCCGATGTTCGTTTGTTCAAACCCAGCCGGGGTTGATAAAAATCCGCTCCACGACTTTCTTCGGATTCAATTGTGGCATGAAAAAGAACCCTGATAGGTATGTAAAAATACCTTTCCCAGCAAAATTGGTAGGGCCTCTCGCTCTTGTTCGTAGAAATTGTGTGCTGGTATAATCACTTGGTTCAGGAAGTGCGAGTAAATTATCTCCAATAAATAAAATAAAAATACTTGGATGGATTTGGTTAAATATAAGACCTCCCTTCAAATTTACGATTTCTCAGATGAATATCTTGTACCATTACACTTGGCAGGGTTGAGTATTAATTAAAATGGTTGGATAGTTGACTGGTAAATCCTGCTGGATGATGGCTAAGGGCCAGAAGTCATTAAAGTACTATGGCAGGTCATGTTCCCACTACGGTACTACCCATGCATTCAATAGTACATTAACCTAATTTTGAACTACCACAAAATTTAAGAACTTATTTACAGGGCAAAACAAAATATTATTTGCGCGGACCCCACTATGACAAACAGTCACTTTCCACGGGTTGCGCACCCAAACTAAAACCTTTAATGAACATGGACTGCATAGTCAAACCTCAATGATTTACAACTACACTGCGTAAGGCAGAAAAAAGAAACAGACTTCCTGGCGATAACCATCAATAACAAAGTACTGATGCACATGACGTTTAGGGTGTCATGAACTATTTTACCTTTTCAAGATTTATAGGAACTTGTGAGTTAGTGTACATTTACCACACTAAAATTCACATTTTCCAAGTGAGAGGCATAGACGTTAGGACCGTGTCCAAAAATACAATAATGCACTCAGCATTTGACTTTATGAGTCATTAAAATTTTACATGTCCATCAGACAGAAAGGCGAAATATTGCCAAGGTACTTCTAGCATAACGAAGTTAGCTAGTTTTGAATATGCTACTTGGTCTAACAAAATAGAACAAAAAATAATAATGCACTCAGCAATTGACTTTAAGAGTCATTAACATTTGACTTGTCAATCAGACAGACAGGTGAAATATTACCACGATACTTCTAGCGTTAGCTAGTTCTGAAGATGATACAAATCTAATAAAGAGAAACATTTCTCTTGCAAAATTAAAAGGACTTCCAAATAACTATTTACAATATATTAAACAAAATAAAGTATCTTCCTACTTCATGCTTGTGGCTAAACGACCCCGGCTGGATACTGATACCCTGGTTAAGTTGTCCTGGTGTCCAGCTCGTTGATCCCGACGATTCATTCAGCACCGTCGATGCTAGGGCGGTGAATCCGTCGCCACAAACTCCATGGTCCTTCTTGGTGTTTTCCTCGCCGGCAGCGCTTCGTCCTAGTTCCTGAGCTGATACAAGGTGTTGTGCATAAAAGTGCTCAAGGCGCTTACTCTTATATAGCGACAAATCAGATATGAACATGAAAAGGAATAACGGAGAATGAATCACGAAGCAGAGGTAAAATAAGGGAGAATGAAAGAGAGGGGAAAGAGAAAGAGGGTTTAGATAATGACGAGCTTCTTCTGTCGACCACCAGAGGCGCACGGTCGCGCTGCGCTTTGGCCCAGTGCGTCTTTCTCACTTTGATCCTTTCTTCTCAACTGCGTGAGCCAGAGTAGATCCACGTGGAGCCGCCATTATAGAAAATTCTGTTTTGTGAAATGAGTAAACGATATCTGAAGGCATCTGTCCTTGGGTGAGTTTTATACACATATATCCTGTATCATAATGCATCAGTATTAATTTATTTATTTGATTTTCACTGTTTGTTTTACGAAAAGAAATGATATAGAAGTATATTTTTTAAATTATATTAACGGCCACATGGTTAGTTGTAAGCTTTGTATCAGTCCTCTTTTAAATAACTAGGGCACATATTCACAAATCTTATTCATAACTTTAATAACATTAGTCTTCTTTTGTGATATCTAGAACCGCAATTATAAAAATGTAAATTAATTTTTTGACTAATCCACGTGTTTTGAACGTAGGCCAATACGCAGTTTTTTGTATTAGAGTACAACTTTGAGGTAGTTTATCTTTTAATATATCTCCATGTAACCCCAACGTGGCACCCAATTACACGAATATTGATAAATAGTTAGTTTTTTCCTTGTAGGTGATCAATCAATCTGATTGACACGCTACAATCTTATCATATAATCATGCGTGGTATCAAGAATACAGTTGAGTACCTATTCTTAATACATCTATGTCTAGCCTTCCTTAGCATAGATCTTACTTAACATCCCTATGAGACTTACATTAATGGGTGTCACATTAGGAAAAACTTACTGAAGGTTTGGGAACGTGAGATAAATATAATTGTATTTGTCTGGGATAACCTGTAAAGTAATTGCTCCACGCTATTATATGTACAAAAACTGTTTTGTATAAACTGTAGTTTTTGTTCATGGGCAGAGCACAAGACGCGACAAAAGACTAACTCACAAGAACATAAGCACAATGGTGGTGCTTGCATGCACATACAACCTCACACCTGTAAGTATACGAAAGCTTAAATTCTTGCTTCAATGTGCTCGCTGCTTGAGTGCTTTACATTGTTTGAAAATAGTCCCAACATTTCATATAAGTTGGAAAAACGATTTTGTGGCAATAGCTCTATACATAAGCACGTTGAAGTATGAAAGAGACATATTTCACTTCAATTTCACGAATATAGTGGTATTTAATGTCAATGTGTTAAGTACGTTTGTGGTAAGCTAAATTATTAACCAATTGCATTGCAGCTTTATTATCGACATGAACAGTTGCACCATTTACATGAACATCCAATATCATTAAGAAGTTGTCTCAGCCACATGGATTCTTTTGCAGTGGAGGCTGCCGCTACACATTCAGTTTTGTTTGTACTGGTAGCTACATTCCTTTGCCTTTGGGAGGACCAGCTAACTGGCCCATTTGTAAATACAAAACGATAGCCCGTAGTTGAACGACGTGTTTCTAGATCCATTCCATAATCAGCATCAGAGTAGCCTTCCAGAATGGATCCCCTCTCGCTGCTTTTGTACTTTATAGACAAATCTAGGGTGCCTTTGAAATACTTGCCCTCAAAGGTCATTTTCACAACATTCCAACTATCTCAACCACGGTCACTTAAATATCTACTCACTGCACTAATAGCAAATGCTAAATCTGGACGTGAAACAACTGTCAAGAACATAAGAGAACCTACTGCCTCTCTGTATGGCACTTTCGTTACTGCATTTTCGTCAACTAAGCGACATGATATCGCATGTGGGTCAGTGGGCACGCTTAAAATTAGTGCGCCATTCATTCTATACTTTTCAATAATCATTCTTGCATAAATACTTTGGTGGATTCGCATTGTTTTGTTGATTCGAACTCTTTCTATTTCTATGCCTACAAAACCTATTGTAATCTCAAACAGATCATTCAACTTTTTTTAAATAGATTCCAATACTTTGATTGACTCAGATGCTATAAGTCTATCATCAACGAACAAAGCTAAAAATAATATCATGCCGTCAACCATACCAGTATGAATACAGTTTTCAGCTTCACTCAGTATTGAATTGAACTTTTGCAAAAACTGAGTAAACTTTTCGTTCCAACAACTAGCAGCCTGCTGCCTTACACCATATAATGATTTTTTCAATTCACACATCAGTTTACTTTTATCACAATCGAGGATCAATTCCTCTGGAATCGCCATGAAGAGCTCTTCCTTCAAATCGCTGTTTAGAAAAGCGGTCTTGACGTCAAACCAGATGACTTCAAGGTTGTTTTGGGTTACCGTACCCAAGAAAACTCACAAAGACTTATATCCGAAAAAGTCTCAGAGTAATCAACACCTTTTTTTCTGTTGAAATACCCATGCGACAAGACGTGCTTTATATCGCATCACTCCACTATCTTTACCATGCATAATCTAGAATACCCACTTTGAATCAATCAACTTCTTCTTTGGGTCTCCTTTAATAACTTTCCAAGTTCTAATTTTTTCATGTGATTGCTTCCGACCACTTTGTTTTGTCAAATCCATTGATGGCTTCTTGATGTGAATTTAGAGAGTGCTCAGTGAAAATAACTTCACATATTTTCGGTGGTTTGATGTTTTTATGATCCCTGAGACCTAGTGTAGCATGTCTAAAAAGTAAAAGGATTAAAAGAAGAGAATTAATACTAATATATTCCTTTACTATAAAACAGATATCAACTCACATAGACGGGATGTTAGCGGATATAATCTTCACACGGTGGCTGGCCCTTCCAACAGCGCCGACTTTACTGTCTTCATCGTCGGAAACACATGGTTGAAAAGAAAGAATTCTCCCTCAACTCAACGGTCTGTTGAAAGAGCGCCACTGTGCCTGCGGAACCTCCTTGAAACTCTTTCTGTCTGATCTATCACCCCCCACCCCGCCACCCCTTGCCCTCCTTGATTCTATAGTTTGTTTATTTTCCGGCGTAGATCCTCGGTATAAAAAGAGTGAACCCGAGACCCACATTATGGCATTTTATTATAACTAATCGTCGAAGAAAGAACTTCTGCTCCAGTGCCACCAAATACTGATGGCCATGATGTCTCTGGCGTCGGTTTCTCCGCCGCGTTTCGGAATAAGTCTAATCTAATTTATCAAGTGTGTCAGTAGTTATTCTTTTGATTCAAATCTCCTTCAGACATAATTTGTAGTGATGGAGAGATTGTTTTGATGTGTCTTCTGACAGCTATAATTATGTAATTTCTAAGTCCTTCAGACATGTTGTTCATAGTCAGAGTGACTAACTAAGTTTCTAAGTCCTTTAGACATGTTGTTTATAGTTATAATGATTAACTAAGTTTCTAAGTCCTTCAGACATATTGTTCATAGCCAGAGTGTCTAACTATATTTTCTAAGTCCTTCAGACACAGTTGGGTTCTCTGGCTGTCCTTTTTCCCTATGTCCATCAGACGTAGTTTAAATACGAGGGCTCTATGCTCGATATATGTGTAGGACCAGGTGTTCAAGTTTCTCTAGTCTATGAATTCATATTTCTTTACTAAAAATGTAAGACATAGTAATATTTCATGACGCCCTAAAACAGCAGGTTCAGGTTTGTTCTTTTTGTATGGCTACAAGCAGGTCATCTTGAACTTTTGTTTGGGACCTATTTAGGTCATATGCTGTCTTGTTGGCACCTTTTCCGTTACTATTTGCGGTGCGCAACTTGTGAGAAAGTAGTGGCTCACGTAGATACTACTTTCTTTTAGCCCGTTAGGCGCTCTATGTATTAAAAAGATAGTATCTACTTTTGTGTTTTGTATACCCCAGGGTGTGGGTAGTCATATGTACTATTGATTGCTCTAGCATTACTCATTAGGAAAGGGCCGGCCATAGTACAATTTACTGTCGATGCATGATTGTTAGCCATCCTCAGTATACATAAAATATAGAAGATCCTCTTACAGGACATTTCTCCGTGGGTATATGTGACTCCCCTTAAGGTTTAATACAAGCTGGCTAGCTCGACAGATATTCTCCTTAGTAACTCTAAACATACAGATTATATAAGTAGGTATGTATCTATTAGAAATTGGTTCTGTAGTATTCATGACCTGGCCTTTCTAGCTTTAGTCTAATGTAAATATGGTTTTGAATGTATTCTCTCAACGTAACTGCCCATTTTACCTTGGCTGTGTTGACTTAGACACTTATTCTCTCAAGCAACAGTCAGTACCTGTATATTTGGATATTGTATAGTCACCAGGCGGTCCGATCAAACATTTTCAACTTTTATAACTGCCACCCATTTAACATAAAATATAGTTATTTGATGTAATCCTATATCTTATTATTTGTTTTTATAATAAATGTATTTATGTTACTTAATTATCATCTTGTACCTCCTTGATATGTTGAAGTATAAGTTACGTTGTTAGACTAGTTGGTTGACTTGAACTTTACCTGGCTTAACAACCTCTTCATCAGCTATTCTTTGACTTCATCATACAAGTCTCGGGACTCATTGCCACTTATCTCCTGTATTCCTCCTCCTCCTTCTTATTCTTCTTCTTCTTCTTCTTCACCTACCCAAATTTTTGCTAACAAAAAATATTCATCATCACCAAATTTAATTGACAATGGATTTGAATCTTGTTCATTGAATACGATATCTTGAGTGACAGAGACCATTTCTTTATTGTATCTTAAACCCTGTAATGTGTTGAGTCATGCTCATATCCAACCATAATTACTCTCTTTTGACTCAGGATTAAATTTCTTTCTCAGCTGCGTTGGAATATTCATACATGCAATTGACCCAAAGACACGTAGGTGGGAGACATCTGGCTTCTTTCTGTTCCAGATACAATTGTTCTAATTTCACGTTCTGATTTTACATTCTCTTGAGGTTTGTACGGGCGCAGAGTTTTCCATTTTAATACATTTTGATTACAATAATCTGTGCTGTTGTCCATGTACAACACTTTCATGGCTCTCCCGAATTTATTTTACACCATTTAGAATTCCTTGAATTGATCAAGATGGTTGCATATTTTAGGAACACAGAATATGTCTTCAATAGTTGCATCTTCTGAGTTACCTCGTTCGAATGTTTTTATTTGGATTTTTCCCATGCCTTTAACCTCATAGACATCATTATCAACCAAATGGATTGTTTGACTACTTGATGGATGAAAATTTGTAAACCAATCTCGCCGGCAAGTAAAGTGTTGTGAAGCACCACTATCGGTAAACCAGACTTCACTTGTATCAAGGCTCAGTAATGTCTGTATTTGTTCTTCCGATGGTAAGTTAGTATTCTCTTCGTTTTTTCGTTGCTATGAACGCACATCCGTTTGATAATGTTTCTGATGACTGAGCATTCTTCTACTTGCCACAGGTTTTCTTACGGCACTCCCTTGCCATATGAGCTTTCTTTCCACAATAAAATCATTCTCCATCGAATTAGTATTTTCTTCTTTGTTGTTCATAGTTTTTCCCGATTTCACGGCTATCTCCGGCCACCAAAATTCATGGCGGCAAATGCGTCATTTGCTTCGTCTGCTGTGAGACGGCTTTCTTCTTTAATGAGTTTCTCCATCAAACTGATGTTCACTGTTTTATTTTGTTCTTGCACACTATCCCATGCTGTTTTCAGAGCATCATATTTTGATGGCAACCTTCCGAGTATCTTTGCCATAATTATCTCCTCATCCACTGTTTGACCAATATCTTTCAATTGCTGTGCCAAATTTTGTATTTTTGAAACATATTCGATTATCGAATCTCCCGGATCCATGCGGTATTCATGTAATCTTTGTGTTAAAATCAGCTTATTTTAAGCTAATTTCTGTTCGTAAATTTGACTCAGCTTGAGTCGCATTTCCCGTGCTGTGGGGCTTGTTATCTATCAATGGTCATAATCATTTGTATTCCATAGACAAGGATATTACATACATTGCCTTGTCATTTTGTTTGTACCACAAACTCGCTGTTTCTGAAATAGCGCCATTGTCCACAGCATTTTCCGGCAATTTACTTCTACCTTGCACCTAATCAATTAACCCACACGAAACTAATAGTTGTGTGACTTGAAACTCCCACGCTAAAAAGTCATTTCCGTCAAATTTTTTGTTATATGCCTTGTAGATATTTCTTCTTACATTTTTATTTCACACACGGCACAAGTTTTTGATAGACAAAAAATGGCCACCAGAACTTTACCGATGCGTCCCTTCCTAAAACCGTTCTTCCAGATCAAATCACATTTTATTTTAACCACGAAACGTATCTGGGCCCATTACCTTTTGGAACGTGAGATGAATATTATTGTATTTGTCTGGGATAACCCGTATAGTAATTGTTACAAGCTATTATACGTACGGAAACTGGTTTGTATAAATTGTAGTTTTTGTTCATAAACAGAGAACAAGACGCGACAAAAGACTAACTCACAAGAACACAAGCGTAATGGTAGTGCTTGCATGTGCATACCATCTCACGCCAGTAAGTACAAACGTTTAAATACTTAGAAGGCCCTACGCGTGTATGAAGCGTAAGATATTCAATAGAGCAGAAGAACATACTTCGTGGTGGCGGTTCCTAAGCCGGTGGCAGTACACGTATATTAATAGATGTTACGGAGTTTAACAGCTAGGTGCTCAGAGTGTCGCCAACTACTATCCGTAAACGAGACACAGGCCCAACTCCACGATACACAAATAGCATCAACGTTAGATGCCAGATCAAGACATTTACAAGTACTCCTTTCCAAAGTTTGCCGATATCTAACGAAATTATCACATCGTTTGGATGGTTCTGTTTTAACCGTCTATCAATATGGGTGGCATTGGTATTAGAACGCTTTAAGCTAAGAATGTCAGCAACACTTTCAAATTTGTCTAGAATGATGAATGTCATGTTTGACACATTCGTTTATGAAATAACATTAAATTAGCACGATGCTCGCACAGTGGTCCTGGACAAGCTAGTGGACTGTGGGCTAACCATGAATGAAGAGAAATTTAAATTTTATGTAAGAGAAGCCAATGTTTATGTCACATAATATATACCAAGAACCTTAAACTTGACCTAGCACGTTTACCTGCAATTGTGGAGCTACCAGAGTCCAAATCATTATGACTACGCAGCGCAAGACTAGTATACCCAGATAATACGCCACTGGTAGCAAGAATTACATTTTGAGGGAGAGAGTGAGTTTGTGGTTGTACACCCTCCTAAACCCTGAAGGCCGAGAATATGTATAAATATTAAATGTTTTGTAAACCATTTGGATTAGTTTAATAGTAATTAAGACATTTAAATAATGCAAATGGTATCGAGGCTATTATTTATGTGTTTTTTTCCATTGTTAATTTTGTGTGTAACGGAAAACCTTGTGAATATTAGGCTTAAGTCTGAAGCCTGGTCTTAAAATGTAGCATATACATTTGAAACATCTTCAATGCTAAATATTTTAGTTATACTTAATGTTATTTAAATTTCTATTAACAATACTTGTGGTTCTGGGGAAAGAGGAGGGGTGTCAAATACCCTGTTTGCCTCTCTCCCCCTTGGGTGCACCCCTGCTTACAGCAAAAGATATGTGTAAATATTCTAACAATAAAACAATGACGTAGCGATAGAGTATTAATAGTGCGAGATAATCTCCCCTATGTTATTGAGTTTTTACGCATCTAAATAGCTTCTGGAGCATAAATTCTCAAGTTGGGAGACTAGTTTGTTTCCAAACAGCATTGTGTGAGATAAGTTAGGCTTTAACAAATAGTTTTAATTGCAAAGTGAATTGGTCAATACACCTAATTCCCTCTCCCAAAGATCTGATGGGTGCTTGATCGATGTATCACTTCATTTTACTATTATTATGATTGTTTGCTTTGAGTATTGCTAACTGTGTGCTTTTAACTACACTAGGCTAATTGAATAGGATGTGTCTCTTACGCATTCAGAAATGTGCCCATACCACTCTTAGCCCCGACATTAATATTTACTTAAATGTTTAATCATGTGGATATCATTACAACTTGAGGACTGCCTATGTGGTCTAGTGGTCATAGGTTCTGGCTACGAACCCAGAGGTCCCGGGTTTGATTCCCGGCGCGTCCGGATTATCTGGTAAGCAATGGGTCTGGAACGGGCTAGATTCAGCCTAGGATGGATAAACAAGGAGCTACTCGAATAAAGTAGTAGTGGCTCCGGTATAGAAAGCCGAGTTTAATGGCTGGAGTCATCAATGTGCTGACCACATGACACCCTCTATCCGTAAGAGTTGGCGCTAATTAGCCAAACAGTTTGGTCGCCACTTGGTAGGTATAGCCTGAATGCGGGCTGACACCACGGAGATACTTTAATTACATTTTGAGTGGATGGTAATCATCGTTAGGGATAAATAAAAGAAGAAAATATAGGAGTGGGGTAAGAGGGGCTCAAAAATTCCTAAGATAGCATACAGTTAAAGGGAAATAATAAATGTTCGAGAATCACTGTTCTATAGGGACACATCTTCAAATATATCCCTTGAAATAATCCCTTGACGTTCTTCGACAACGGTGGTTGAGGTTCCTCGGCCCCCAAATCTCAGTTGCAACTTTTAGAGTACAGCATACCAATTAATTTTTCTCAGAATACGCTACTGCTTTATGCAGCCTTGATTGAATGCCTCCCCCCAAAGTAAATGACTGGGTGCGTCACTGATTAAGTAAATTATTATTTTACCTTTTCCTTCTAAATCATCTTGAAATGGTGAAATCACACTCTTGACTTTTGGGATTCTATGATTTATAATTATATAAAATCACAATTACTCATAGGTAATTAATATAAAACAAAAACTAAAAGAACACTTTTAAAACTCCACGATCCTTTGTACTAAATAAAATCAAGAATTACCGTCGACTACGGTTTAAGTAGCCTCGTTACCCACCCCCGCACCTCTTCTCTTTCCCCCCATCTATCCTTGCTGAAATGCTTAAATTTGAAAAAGTTGTTAAATATGTTTGCCAAATACATGATAATACATGTGACTAGAATACCTAAACATAACTCAATGTATTTAATTAGTGTATAATTTAAAGCTTGCTACGTAAACTATTATTTTACAATTAATTATATATATAAAATTATGTATTTTTAATTAAACTATACTAAATAAAAATTGTGATCTTGAATCTTTTTTTTTCAATAGTTGGCACAATGCTTAGCTTGCTTCACATAGGCAGCATGACCTGGGGTGTAAACAGTGAGCTCATTGGCCAATTATTTATGGGTGAGTGGAAAGGAATATGTTGCAACCCCCTAGATATAGGGCAAGGTCATTAAAGCCTCCCTAGCTTGCCTTGTGGTTTTCAAGAAGCAAGCCCTGGGTTTTCTATTGTGCTAAGTAGAACCTTTTGGAAAAAGAATTACTTAAAACACAGTATTCTTGGAATATGAACCAAATTAGTTTTAAAATTAATAATTCATTACATGTATATTTATTAACAATTACACAGGGCGCACTAAGTTACCGATAAAAAAAAGTTATTACTAAGACCAGTGAGGACCAATAATGACCTAGAATAGAAACGCATGCTAAAACAAGAGAAACAAAAACATAAATATGATATAAGTGTGGTTGAACACCCCCCTTTTTTGTAAGGGTGATAGCATATGGTCATAGAAAGGTAATGTTTGGGAGCCAGCAGTGGGGTTAGAAAAACAGCCAGCTCCAAGGTGTTGTGTAGTCAAGGATTTTCATGGCAACGAGCGCTGAAAACAGTTTGTGCTCAACACATGGGGGATGCCGATCTATACTATACTTTTATCTATGATAACGAGTACCGTAGAAACAGTAAGTTCCTACAACATTCACTGAATCCTTATTTCAAACACACGCTTGTATTAAATGATAAGGATGTCATACCCTTTACTTATCGCATAGTCATCCCACTTTTGACATAATTACAGCTGAAAACCCCGATCCTCAGAAACAGGAAATGCCACAACAATCCCAACCTAAATCCCCAAAGAAAACACGCCATGGGTGACAAATAAAAGTTCCCATTAGATACCAGTAGGTTGATCTTACTCTAAGACTATTTCAAATTATGATGTATTTCTTCAGTGTACGTTCGTAAACCATGTCTGTTAGTTTGTATGTCAGCTTAGATTAAACTGAAATTAAAAGGGGGAGATGTATATTAGTAATATTCTATATGTTTAGTTGGTAGTAATAAGAAATATGAGGAGTGGCGTTGTAGGTAATTTACTTCAAATTTCCGGCAGATCCAGGCACCATATCTATGTACTAGATTAGTTTTAGGCACCTATGAGTGTAATCGCCACTATGTGTACTCGTGTGGCAATTTCAAATATAGAAGTTGTGGCATCTTAATCTAGAGTCTTCTTAGTAATGTATGTTCCACTTTAAAGCTAATTTACTCAAAAATTCCGGTAGATCTGGGATCCACACCTATGTAGATTAGTTTTAAGCACCTATGAGTACAATTGCCACCATGTGTGCTCGTGTGGCAGTTTAAAATATGGTAGTTGTTACACCTTAAATTAGATGCGTCATATCGCTATCAAAAACCAACATTTACTTTAAACTTAATTTCCGGCAGGTCTGGGTACCACATTTATATAGATTTGCTGTAGCCTGGGTTAGATTATTTTATCCCTTCTCAATTGATCTCCAACGGGTGTTATTTTCTTTATTTTTTAATTTCTAATTAATAATTACATTATTTTTCTTTAAAACTAACTTTATTTGTGTGCTGCGCTATATATTCCTTTTTATAACTAAGTTTATACCCTTGATTCCGTCTATGAGATGTTTTGGAACTAATTTTATGTCAATTGTGCTCTATTAGATGTTTTGGAACTAAGGTCTGGATTAGTGTCTTTTATCTTTCATAGGTTAGCTTAAAACGCTTAGTTTATTTTGGATGTGGCGGACTTCTGGCAGCTAGTAACATTTATTTTTATGATTTCGCAGTTTTTGTTACTATTTACATTTTTACAAGGTCTTCGAATAATTATTTACTACGTAAACACGAAATGGTGATAACTGAGCCAAACACATTTTGATATGCACAATCCCTTGGTCATGGTATACGTTCTATAATAAAAAAAAAGTTCAACATGGCGACAAAGCGTAAAACAATACACACAGGTATAAGAACAACTTTTAAACCTAATACAGATAATTTTAGGCCTAATGTTGAAACTTCACCATGTGAAACAAAGGGAAAGAAACCTCTTCCAGACCCAACATCAGTAACACAAGTTCTACTAATGATGATACTGCATATATGTAGAAAAACTGTGTTTGTGAATACTAGTTTGAAGGTTGGTGTGTATGGTGGAAGTTTATTCTTAGTTTCTTTGGTGGCCGATGTTCTTCCCATACCTAAAACGTACTTTGCTAGATCAGATAATTTATTTAACCAGTATTTTGTGAAATTTGGTTGGGGCTGGACACTGGCATTAACCGCACCTTTTCTTGTTCTTACCACTTATACCTACTGTTGTGGAAAACGTGATAAAATTGTTCAACATTTAGCGCGTTTGGGCATCGCCACATTTGCATGGTACTTTTGGACAAAGCTATTTAACTATGTTGAAAATAATTATGGAAGATGTAGTATCTCATTAAAATCGTTACAGTCTAAGCAAATGTGTTTAGCAAATGGTTCATTTTGGCATGGCTTTGACATTTCTGGACACACATTTATATTAATTTATAGTAGTCTTGTTATTGCAGAAGAGGCTCGAGCAATCATTGGTTGGGAAGGTATTAAAGATTTAATTCGAAATGAGAACCATTTTAGGACAACTAATGGATTGCCATCAAATACAAGCCCATTACGTGGTTTGTCGAATGATGAATTTGCCATCTTAAAACTGTCTTATGAAAAGTTTACACCTTACATTCGTTCCTTATTTATTGCTATGACATTCTTCTCAATTATGTGGGATGTGATGTTGATAAGTACCATGTTATATTACCACATAATGATTGAAAAATTTATTAGTGGTGCCATTGCTATTTTGACATGGTTCGTGACTTACCGCTATTGGTATACTATTCCTCGAGTGTTGCCAAACTTGCCGGGTGAAGGATTATTTAAGTATAAAGATATTAAACTATCAAGAGAACCTTCTTTTAAGAAAAGAAAAGTCCCAAATAAATCCTCAACTTCAAAAGGGGAATTACCAAAGTTTATGGGCATGCCGCTATATGGGTTGAAAAACCAGGAGAAAGATGTTCGAGATGAAGATGAAAACTATGAAAATGAAGCATCAACAAGTTTTTCGAAGATATGACTTAAATCTATTGAGCCTACAGTCTGAAGCACGCTCTTTGTAATACAGGATAGGGTTTGATAGGGTGCTATTAATTTTATCTGATTGGCGCTGTTTGAAAAAATGTTTTTCGTAAAATAAACCTATCATTTAAATATCAGTTTAATAAGTTTGAATTTGATGTGCAATGTTTCCCAAAATTATGGAATAAGTTAAACTAGGGCCTACTTGAGAGGCGCTTAGATATGAAAGTCTGAACTTCAAATACAAGTTGTTCAAAATCAAAAAACCACCTACCAAAATTCATTACAAATAATACTTCTATTTCTCTCGATGAATCTTTGCAATTAAAATTACACCTATGAAAACCCTCAAATCATAATCAAACAGTTTTTTAATAGGCTTACCTTATTTTTTTATTTAAACCCATTATTTACTTTATTGAACATTATTTTTCTTGTAAACATTGGTAGCCCACAGTGTTGCAGATGAAACCTTATAGGATTTTGTATTTTACTCAACATTTTTAGTTCAAACTAAGCTTGCTTCTCAAACCCTGGCAATTAAGTAGGTACAACCAATTGTTAACTTGGGCTAATTAATTGGTGTTGATTTTTTTTTGCTAGGCTATAGTTTATTGCAGTGGTCGGCAATTGGCGGCCTGCGATTCATATCCAACCTGAGAAGCTCACCCTTCTGGCACATAAAGCCACAATCTGTCTGTCAGAAGCCTAAAGTACCTACTTGAACAAATAAAGCTACTAAGTTATTAAAAAACAGACTCATTCATAAATATTATTAATTCATAAGTATTAATAAATTAAGAACATGAGATAATTAATAAGTACACATTTAAATCCAATGAAAAAAAATACATTTCTTATTTTCTGCTATTTTGCTAAAGTCAGGCGTTATGGTGGGCAGACAATTTTTAGCGTGTCTTGCGAGTGCTCTTGGTTCAACTTGTTGTGAAGACTTGTTTTGATAAGTTATTCATTGCTTGGAATCTCGCTTCGCAGGCATGTAGACTCGAACATAGTCAAAATGATATCTCGAACATTTACAGGCAATGAAGGAGCTGAATTAGGCCAAAACCGCTCCAAACGGCTGTATTTTTTTTTGTTTTGTTTTTGTGAACATTATATTAACTCGAACATAGTTACAAAATGTTGGAAATTTAAATCTTCACAAGTAAAGGGAAAAAAAAGCGGCTTCTTACGGATTTGGTTAAAAATATAGAAATTGAGTCTCTCAAAAAAACGTTGGTATGGTCAAACAAAATTAATTGCCGGCCACTGGTTTATTGAATATAGAAAAAATGACAAAAAAAACCCAATAGAAATAGTTGTTCCAGTAGCCCTATCTCCTATTGAAGTGTGGTAATTTTTTTAGCCTCACGTAGACTACCTAGACAATACATCAAATTTATTTTGTAATCATGAATAGGGCTATACTAAAGTTGACTAGGTACCCTTACAGGAACCTTAGCATGACTAGGATAGATGAACTCATGTTATAACTCACGTCCCAATTAAACCCTACTTTAAAAAACCCATAATATTTGTATTATCATAGTTGGCAGGTATCATCCTTATAAAAGAAACTTGGTAACCCTAGTTTGGCTTTATTTATTTACTTATTTTTATAACCTGTTAATTTAAGTTTAATCCTAAATTTATTTGGTTAGTAGAAAGCGCAGGACCCTAAAGCAGATTTTATCATTAAAAAGGCCATGTTGAGATTGTGTTTAAAAGTCAATACCTAAAATACGAATGAGTTATCGTATATGTGTTATTTAAAAAAAATGAATGTTGATCATCAATTTAAAAATATTTATTTTTACTCCTCGAATTTTTTTCTCGCTTCTCTTTGATCTTCCCCTTAACTCCTGCACTACATTTCCTGGCTCTTCCTGGCACACTTGTTGAAAAAATGCTAACGAAGAGCATGTTCTTATTAACTTCTGAATATAATGCTTGCTGTCAGCCTAATTATTAGCAGTTATTATATTTTGTATATTATAATTTGTACGATTGGATAACCTTTATATATATTTTCTGAGCTGTCAAACTACCACACTTGTTTTCTTAAATGGAATGTTAAAATTGTTTTGTTCCCTTGCTATTCCTATAGACAATTATTTTTTAAACTAATGCATTCAAGCTGACGCAAAATGAGTTATTTTGTAAAATAAAAGGTTACAATATTTAGTATGTTTGTGTCAAATTGTTGATTGTATCTATATTTTAAAATACCTAATTTGATTTTTTAAATGTTCTGCCAGCAACTGTACTTGCCAGATTTAATTTAATTGTGCTGAAAATGTAATAGTGGCCCTAATTTTTTCATAAACACTTATATCCTGCTTAATAAAGTCCTACCCCAAGTACCTAAATAGGATTCAAATCAAATCCTTACTAGACACTGTCAGTAAACCAGTCCATAAGATCGTGTATTGGTGGTGTTTTCAAGCACAACAAAACATAACATGACATTTTGTCATTTTATTCTCAAATACATGGGAAGAAAATGAAACATTTTCTAAATCTAATTATAATAACCCACAAGGGAATCAGGGTTTGAATCTCGGTCAGATATAATAAGGGTATTTTTCTTAAACGGTTTCCCACTCTCTCTTCAGACAAACTGGTACATTTCCTCTAAAATTCTACTTTCTTTAATCCTACCCATTAGTCCCTAACAAGTAGTAAGATGTTGTGTATTAAATAATAATTAGTTAGTAGATTTTATAATTATTAATCTTGATAATAATAAATTATAGATTTAAAAATGATTATTGCTGTCGCCAGTAGCCAACAATGAATTTTGAGATTACAAAATTAATTGCTATAAAATAGGTTGAACTTAGTAATAACTAGACCTATATTTAAAGACCGGTACTGTACATTCTATTCAACCATTTTTGTCATTATAAGGTGTTTCGAGATAAATTACCAAACACTAAAAATTCTGAATGTGTTTTGCCATATACGACATTAATGGTAAGCTCAGAACCATAATTTCTAATCATCTTTAAGGGATTAGGTTTCATATCCTTGTTGGGAAAATGTATCAGGAAGGATACAAGTGGTACAATTTTCTGAATATTCCATTAGTACTTTTGTTCACAATGGATAGCCTCTCACACTATTTTATTTATTTTTTAACACCTCATTTTACTACCCAAGGTTGTATACACTACACTAATGTTCTAGGAATGAAGAAGGTTTAATATAGAGGAAGTATACTTTTATTTGTAGGGAGATAGAAATTGTAAAACTATTTAGTAAAAACAACCCTTGGGATCAAACCCCCACCATCAACAGTCCAGTCTATTGCAAGAGTGACACCCTAGACCATGTAGCCACTGAAGCAGGTGACATAATATTTCTAGTGATATTTCACCAATCCAAATATGAACCAATCATAACTACATCTTAAAAGTTTTATTTTGGGCTACTGATCGTAGGTTAGTCTCAATGCAAATAATAACCACAGTGCAATCTGTGACACTTTGATGAACTACCAATAAACTAAGCCCGTCAACAACTTAACAGCAACTGGTAGAGACTAGCGTTAGCTCAGTATCGGGGTGTTGGACTGACATACTTAGCTCTGACCCGGAATGGCAGGATTCAATTTATATTCTGCCTTCTTGACAATGTTCACTGTGTTTTCATCATGGTTTCCATTTTCCCTCCAGGAGAATACTAATATATTTCCTTTTAAATTCACCTTCCTAATTATCTCCTTAAATTGTGCAAGTTGTAGATACTGTAAGGACACAATGCGCCCTCTGTCACCTCCAAAAAATAAGTTAGCCACATTCGGCAAGTTACCATGACAAGTGTTATTTGATAGATAAAAGTAGATCTCGGGTCAAGTTTTTGTTTTTTATACCAAATGTCTTATATTGAGCAAATAATGAAACTATGAACCACCATGACAAAACGTTTAAATAGGCTACTATTTAGAAACGTCAAAACTAAATTTAATAAAATTCTTTCAAACCCTTCTGAGCTAAAAGTATTTGAAATTTTATTTATTAAAGTTTATTATTTACTGGATGATTACTAAAGTTTAATTTTAATAGACACTTTTTATATCCCAGTCCCTTCCCATTTTGTCCTCCTCACCCCTAACCAAATTATTCATCTGAAATAAGAAAACTATCAATTCTCAAGTGACATAGATCTCAAAATATTTCTTGAGGCTGGCCATTATTGTAGCTCAGCAGCAGTATTTTGTTCATGTCCATTGAGTAAAACTTTTCTCTTAATTCAACATAATCTTTTTAGAGTTGTAACTGTGTGCTAACAACACAAAACACACACTGGCTTGTTCTTTGTGTTTCATTTGAAAATATTACTACCATATTATGTCTTGTTTATGTATTCATTAGGCTAATTTGCTATCAATACACAATATTAACTAATTACAGTACTTACATCATGAATATATTCCATTCACCGTAGGAATTGACTTCTGAAAGGCCTTTTTCCCTACCATAAATCTACTATATAGTAGGATATTGGTAGGAAAAAAGACCTTTCAGAGAGTAATTACTACCGTGAATGGAATATAGTTATTTTTTATTATGTATATATATTTATTTGTATTTATTTATTAATAAGCAGATACTTAGATTTCTGATTAAATCATTATTTTTTCTCATTTATTGATTTTACTTTATATAAAAATATTGTATCACCTAAATGAGATTATTTTACAACAAATATGTCAACATAAGAGTTAAAACTTTAGTTTTGTTTGGTGTGGCCTAGAAATAAATATTTGATTGAGTTTAAATCATCCTCCATATTGGTCCTCTACTTCATTGTTTAGCTCTAAGTCACCAGTTGGAATCAAACAAGGACACAAAGAAGTGACTGGAGATTCTTATTTAGCAAATCACATTTTATTTGTCTATTTGAAATACAATCACAAAGTGATTATTTTTAAACAAATTAATTGATTTGTTTAGATATCAAGATAGTATTGTATTTATTGGAATGTTTTTTTTCCCTAATAATAAATATATTTTTTAAATATTTACTTATTAAGTTAATGTGCTGTTTGGTAAATGTTATTAATGTGAATACAACTTTAAGATGCAGCCCTACTTTCTCTTTAGTAAGCCTCGTCCCTACCCTTTAAGGGTAAATATATATACACACACACACACACGTGTGAAACCGGAATAGGTGGTAAAAAGAAATCATATCAAATATAAATGCATTTTTTTTGCCGTCAAATTTAATTAAAACGTTACTATTTTATTAGTGTCATTTTATATGATTGGATTATAATCTTTTTCAAAAGTGATAACATTACCTGACAAAATGGATTTGTGAAAGAAGTAGATCTAGTAACTTTTCTGTCAGATAAGGACCTTCTAATGAGAATTGGACTGTATTAAAGTACTTGTTTGTTTTAAGCATAGGGGAAAACAATTCAAGGCGGCTGATACTAAATACAATAAAGTTAAATTACATTTGATCTCTCCTCATTATTTTAAAAACTATTGTTGTGTTAGTAATTTGAAGTATGTTTTTCAAGTGCTTATTTTATTTATTGCTGGAAGTATGGAACTGTTTGACATACGTTGTATTAAAACTTGTCCTAAGCACATCACAATGACATAGTTGATACACAATTCCCCATTTTAACTGGTGACTAAAAACTTTTTTTTTGTAAACCCTAATCCTTGCACAGGAAAATGTGAATATGTTAAAAAAAAAAGCCAAAGGCATAATTTCAATCAAAATAAATAAATGCAATTTAAAGTGGTATGGAAAACGATTTTAATTAAAAGTAAACTAGTGGGGTTGATGTTGTAGGTAACAACTCAAATCGAATATATGAAATAATTTTGAAGCTGAATCAAAGTTTGAATATTTGTTGTTAATTGTTTTATGCTGGTTAAATTAATATATTCTGTTTAAAATTATACATTTAAATCACTTAGAAAAAGTATTATTACATATTTTTGTAATATTACATTCTAATCTGATTAATTCAATCGTTGTCACAAAATGTAATTCATTTACTTAAGATCTTTCATATGACTATCAATTTGCAATGGCTCAGAAGGGTAATAATTTAATATAAATAAAGTAATTTACTTGTCAATATTTTTATTGTTGAAGCTTCATATTTTTCAAAGCTGATATTTTTTTAAACCAAGTCGAAGCTTCGCGTACCTCTAGCTGAGCTCGGAATAATCTGTATTAATTGCTGATATAAGATTGTTGTTATGACAATGTTCTCGGTGTCATTAAAATAGGCTTGAAGTTGTTTTTAAAACAATCTTGAGCTGTAGATTTGCACAAAAATCACAAAACGTCTATAAATTGTCACTACCTAAGCCTTCCACAAACTCTTTGATTTGGATTCGTAAATAAGTTTTCTTAAGCAATTTTTCAACGGTGACAATTGAGCTGTATGGATTCAAATCTAATTTAATTAATTAATTTTGGTTTTAAAATAATGCACATAGCTTAGATAGAAACTTTCATTCATTTAAGGAGTTTTAGAGGCTCTTTAGTTAGATAATTCATAATGTCTAAAAAGTTGTGTTAATGTGTTTTTTGTTGTTTTTATTTTTAATGATTATTGTAATGGTACTTCATTATCACACTAAGTAATAATTTTAAGTGAAAATGTACAAATATCTAGTTCTGTTGACATTATTTCAAACATACTTGTATGATTATTTAAAATTTTGTGTAATTATTTAAAATATTTTATTTATATTTCTGTGATAAAGTTTGTTATGAAATGTATTTATTTCTGTAATGTATTTATCTATTCACAATTTAGACCTCTGGTGCCTTATGTGTTGTTTTTTTAAAAAAAAATCAGAAATCTTGTAAATTTGTTACTATTTTATCTCAAATTGTGATATTCTATATTAAAATTACTGGAAATTTTTCTGACACTTTATTAGTTTTCTCTACAAAATGTAAACTGATAAAATGTGTGTAGCCATTAAATTGAGAGCATTTTTATTTCTAGTTTGGTATTAGCACTATATATCAAGTTTAATGACTTTAAATATATTTGGAAGTTTCCATTCTTATATGCTGACCATGATATTTTCAAATCACCTTTCACTTTAAAAAATTAATTCTCTATTGCAGGGTTTCAAGCATCAAAGCCTGTTCTTTGATATACATTTAGTCAAGAATGTTTCCACCAAATAAACACATTCTTAGTGAATATGGCCTAACTCACTTTGCACTTATGGTTTCTAAATTATGTAAATAGATTTGTTTTGTTGTTTTGATTGCAGAACAAATATATATTTCATTTCGGTATTTAACAAGCACATGACTTACAAACAATTCTAGAAACAACAAACCTAAATGACATATCAAGAAAAATCCCCTATATACATAGACTAAACAAACTCTTGCAGATACTTAATAGCCTTTACTCTCAATTGTGGTGCCCATACCTATCCCTGAGTTTTAATAATAACTATTTTGTTTATAAATGTGATAACAAATTAACGAAGACTTTGATGTAAGGTTATGAACTTTGCCTTCCCTTCCCTGTCACAGCTTTGAGGCTTTTTTTTTAGCACAGCATCTTACTACCTGTTCGGGTCATACATTTATGTTCTAATTACGCTAATGGTTTTAAGGATGAGGAAGACTATATTTATAGAAAGTGTATTCACATTTGCATGAAGGGAGAGTGGAAAACCTCAGTACACCCAACCATGATTCAAACCTCAATCTACCTCTTAGTAGTGCGGTCGAAGCTTTGTTAATATTTAAAATGGTCGTTTTATTTTCATTGTAGCATGTATTTGTTTCCTCTTCTTTTAAGGTGGAGGTAAAGAGACATGTTAGTTAGGTCAGGGGTATGCGACTGACAAAGTTTTGTAAACACTGCCTAAGAGGATCAAACCAAGATTCTAAATATATAATTTTCCTTGGGGAGACATTACCATTTTGTTATTCTTACTACTCTACCAAATTATGTTACTATTACTATTTGATGTGATAAGCTATTACTATTTTAAATTAAATAATAAGTTCTTTTTTTCTATGCACACCACCTTTTACAACTTGTTTGGCCTATTCACAACTAAGTTCTTTTAAACTTTTTTTTTTAGATGTTAGAAACACTTTATTTTTTGCAATAGATTGTATAAATGAGTGTAGACTTTGTTTGAAGCCTGGATAGTTTAATAGTAGATCGTTCATTCAAAACTCGCATACCAACTCACCAAAATATTTCTGAATAAATTAATGCCAATTTTCCATTGGCCCATTCTGAAAGGTTTTTTAATTTTATTATTTAGTCAAATTAAAAACTTAGTTGAATAGTATTGATTTTAATCTGCTAATTATCACCTACTTGAACATTAACTCCATTTCCTTTCGTTTACTACCCCACAGACAGCTTGCTTGTTTAACTTGTCGGGTTGTATTTGTATTGCGTTGGGATTATGGCTAATCTTTATTCTTTTTGCTCCATTCCTGTTTGCATCTTGCACCTGACCAAAACAAACTAAACAATAACACAGAGGGCTGGTTTATTTCATCGAATGTTTGGCTAAGGTTAGAGAAACCTGAGTACATCCAGACTAGGGCTATTTATTATCTTACAACATCTAAAGTTGTTGGATTTATTTTAAACAGGAGATATTTTCTAACACCGTCTTACTACCCATTATGCTAATGGATTATGAATGAGAGAGGTTTAATTTGAAGAAGTGTACTCAAATTTGTGTGGAGAGAGAATGGGAAACCATTTAAGAAAAAAAACTTTAGTATGCCTGACCAGGATTTAACCATGATCTCCCCACCATCGGCAGTTTAATCTATTGCAAGAGAAACACCCTAGACCATGCACCCACTAAAGCGGGTCAGGAGCTATTTAACATTCATTTCTGAACACAATGATCATGTCATTCCCTAATATAATTAGAACAAACAAAACATCCAGTTCTTCAACCATCAAACCACCAATGATAAATTTTCAAATCATGTCAGGAATCAAACACAGAACCTTTATCTCAATAAGCACATATATTACTGAGAGAACTAAGGTTGTAAACATGATCACTGCCACAAGTGGTGTAATCACATTAAATAATCTAACCCACCAGTTGTTAATGTATTCAAACAAATGATAGTGTTAGTTAATAAATCACTTAAACTCTCTTGTTTCTCTTAAAAATTTTAAAATATAGAAACTTAGCCATCTGTAACTGAAAATACATAATTTATATATCATAAGAAAAATGTATAGTAAAAATCAAGACTTTTTAATCAGATTTGCTTAGTATTTTAAAGTACTAAACGTAAGATTTACTTTTACACCATAATGAACAGAAATGGTTCAAAAATAAATAATCTGAAAACATTTTTAATCATAAGCTGAATCAAGTTGATACTTTTAGTTAAAATAGTAGTTTTTCAAAACTGTTCTCAAAAGCTATCAAAATATTGTTACAGGGAAGGGGGGTGTGGTAGGCAGTTCACACTTTACCATATGAATTGTAAGTTCTTTTCAGGATATTGAGGTATGTGGTTGATTAAACACAATTGAAAACAAGGAATACTCAAGGTTTTGATTATTGGCAATTAAACAATGTACAAACTGACATATGTATGTGTATGTATGTGTGTACATGTATGCAGATACGTGCGTGTGCGGTCAGCAAAGGGACTCCATTAGTTCAGACTAGTGAAATGAGTGGACCTGCGTGCCCAGTCTGTGTATTGCGGGTCAGCGAAAAACTTTCAAGTTTGAATCTGTTTGTATGTATTTAAAAAAATTCTAGAAACATGTGCCAAAAAATCAATAATATTTAGCACCGCGTCTTACTACCTGTTCGGGTTATAAGCTAAGAAATCAATTCATATTCAAATAGTTCTAATTTTCCCACAAGTATTCTGATTTGATTTTTAAGAATATTGAAATCAGGTATTGTGAATAGAGATTTTCCTGATATTCGCATCCAATGTCCGTTTTGTTATTTCTTTTACATGTTCCTATCTAAGTGTCTTCCATCATTCTTTACAAGTTTTTTTTTCTTCCGCCTTTTTTTGTGTTTTTTAGTTTCCTCTTTTAGGAAGTCACGTTGAGTATTTCACACTCCTCATGAGGTCCAATAGAATGAAACTCTGGTCGGAGCATTGGCCGGTGACAATCAATTTTCTTCAAGAAGAAGCAAAGTGTAAACTGGTTTTTTCTTTTAATTGTAAAAGCCATATTATATTTGTTTCTTTTATATGTCTCTGTCCATCTTTCTTGAGCCTTCTTTTAAATATAATTAAATAAGGGATAATACTTTTGGTGTTTAGTCTCTAATAAATGAAATTAAAAATTCCGTGGACCAAAATTCTTCAAATAACACACTACTACTAAAACATTAGTTCCTGTGAATTATGTATTTACATAGGTTATCGACTGTTATTAGGAAAGCAAAATACTAAATATAAAAATACACTAAAAATTTGTTTTATTGAAAAGGCACAGGTGGTTTTTATGTACAATAGTTTGAGCAAAGATTTTTTTTAAACATTTACAAAAAATATTTGGTACATTGCAATACTAATGGAATGACATACAGTGCAACAAGCTAGAATTACAGAAGGGCTAAGTTGTAACTATCTTTGGTTAAACAATTATAATCATTCTCATTAATAAACACTATATAATATGTTACTGTATTCATTTAAATGGTCCCACCACCGCTAGAAGTAACTATTGATTTCAACCTTCTCTGAAAATAAGAGATCCATTCTCCTTTCAACCAAATATTCGGATAAATTTGATTTATTTTCATATAAAACTGCCCATAAATGTTAATGAATAACAATTAGGAAGTTTGTTTTCTTCACATAACCGAGTATGGATTTTAAAAATATTTTCATTTTATCAACTTTTTATACAACTATTAATTCATAACCATATAACAAAAATATTTACTATTTAAGCTCTTGATTGATTGGTAATCACTTAAAACAACACTGGAATCTAAATTATGAATTATTTGAGAAATATGACTTGTATATTTTATTGAATTGAACAAAGTTAGTATAGTTAGAAAATAAAATTTGTATTCTAATAATTTAACAGTCTGTGGCTAAAAACTGATGATGCATTGACTCATTTAATTAACAATGATGAATCAGACATGGTATGCATTCAAAATCATAATTATTTTAGCAGCGAACAATTCAGTAAAGCTTTGTTTATTTTGAATAGTTTAATATTTTCAACTCTTACTTAGTAAGAAATCATTCGAGCTATCCAACAGTTTGGTATGTATTTTCTTTAAAAACATTTTAATGCAATATTAACACAAATATAATTATCTAAAAAAAAGTTTATAAATGTAAGAAAGAATAGGAAATAAGAATATTATGTACCTCAAAGAGTTAATAGGTTTGTGGGCAAGCTGCCTATCTCCACTAATTTGATAGGGATGAAGAAGGAAGAATTTAGAAGACATGTAGCCTACCCAAACTTGCATGAAGGTAAGAGTGAGAAAACATTTAGGAAAAACACCCGATAGTGTAATATCTCAATCTCGTCGTGATAGTGACCTCTTAGACCATGCAGCCAATGATGTATGGTTAAAATTATTAATAATAAAGAAATCTCAACCAAGAATAATTGATAAACACAACAAAGATATTTTTAAAGCAGATGTTCTTGTGTTCATAGCTTTTTGTGTTACAAAAGCTACACTAGGGATATTATGATTTATCAAGAAGACATTGTGGCGTTCATTATTCCTAATCCTGCTTATTTAATGCATCTTGGGCAACTATGTAACCTAAGGCACTTTCCATCAAGATTATAATAGGGGTTGTGTAAATATCCATATGTTATGTTATCTCAAACAATTGATTATTAATTATTTAGTATAGGATAGAAATGAGAACAGTACATCTAAAACACTCCCAGTCCACCAAATCAGTATTTGAATTATGGTCTTGCGGGTAAGTCGAACACGTTAGTACCAAGCTTAGCATCAATCTCCCACTTAAATATAGAGCATGAAAATAGGCTTTTTAGACATGCATATTTACTTTTTATTAGCTCACATATACTTTATCCAATAATCAAATTAAAAGCAATTCACATTCAATCATAAATGTTCACTATTAGATTTTAATATATTCTTAAACAAAAAATAACACTCATTTGTAGCTTAGAATTAGAGCATTGAAAATGTCATGATTAAGTTAATCTTGTTTTTCATCAAAAGAAGAGTAAAATAATCAAAAAATTCATTTTGGAATTACTATATTATAACTGGTGGCATTCAATTTAGGGGCATGTAAAAAAATAAAGAATAGGAAATAATCAAAGACAATCTAAATCTAAAAAATAACTTGAAAGTAAAAAAAAAAAGTAAAAATCAATTAATAATCGTATCAGGATTCAGTTATTTCTCAGACGGTGACAGTCAAAGATTTGCCGGCTGTTGGGTGTGAACGATTGTGCTCCAGAAAAGAGGTACAAGGGAAGATGATTCAGAGGTGGTTTAAAGGCTTTAAAGTTTATCATAAGGAAAATCTCCCAAATGCATTTGATTCCAGAAGAGAAGGACAAGAGCAAATTAAATTGTGCCCCAACACTTGTTAGAGAATAAAAATTGGAATATTTACGTGTTCAAATAAAACTTTCTGAGTTGTATTTAACACATAAACTGCTTGGGTGGTTAAACGTTGTCACTCTCACAACAAACTGGACTGCTGATGATAGATCAAGATTTGAATAACAGTCAGGTGTACTGAAGGTTCTTTTTCCTACATGGTTTTACACTCGTCTCCAAGTAAATGCAGGTATACTTCCTCATACCTAACACATTCATGTAAAAAATCTGTGTGTGTGTGTGTGAGAGAGAGAGAGAGAGAGAAACCAAATAACTTTTAAGTAGAACAACTTTTTTCATACAAACATTGAATGATTCGGTACAATAGACAGCTTACAAGCTCCCCAAATAAGATCACAACCAAAAATTAGATATTGGTCACCTTAAATAACAACTAATTGCACTGCATATAACAAGCTGCCATAAATAATTATGAAGAGTCAAACTGAAAGTGAGCTTACAGCAAAAGCACCGTCTTAACTATTGATTTCCTTCCACCTTCTAAGAGAAACTAATAATGTGAATGCCAATGGTTAGAGTAGTTTCCTGTTAGAAGGTAACAAATCAATTTTTAACAATGGTTCATAAAATATTAATACAATAAAACTCCCTTAAAAGACTTTATATGTAAATATTTTCAACAGAGATGAGCTACCCAATGGCTGACTGAGGAAGAACTGGTTTAATATCATAAATATTATCTACTAGCTTTGATTGGGTGCCTAAGAAATTTAGGTTATTTTAAGTATGATTCAATAAATTAATATCTTTAATCAATTTTCTACCTTAGTTCTATTATATTCCATTCACAATAGGTTTTTACCTGGATGACAGTTCAAAAATAATATTTTTGGGTTGCCAACACTTTTAAAAGATAAGTTTTGTTATAAATGTAAAATTCTTTAAATATGTGTTGTACATTACATTTAAAATAACATAAACTAAAGTTTTCTCATACTATTTCATTTTCTTAAATAATTTCAATTTATCCAACCCGAAACAATATTTTAAACATAATTAAAAGTACTTATTTTTCGTTTTGAAACGTTACTGATTTTGTGTAATACAGTGCATACACCAATACCTTTTAATACAGGAAATGATTTTATGATTATTTTATCATATTTTGAAATATTTAACTGAATAAAATATTTTCATCAAAGATGACATGTTTCCCTCTATTTTTTTGGTAAAGGCAATGATGCCGAAATATAACAACTATGTGTTTAAGCTACAAGAAAAAAAGACATCACATTATTTTGTTCATTGGATTCTTTCATATTTTTCCTCTTTCTATAAATTAATAATTTTACCCTTTCTTGGTTTTAGTATTTCCATTCTTGTATTATCAGTTAGCCATTGGGCCTCAGTGTCAAACATTTGATTGAAAGCCGGGTTTCAGACCATTTGAAACTCAATATACAGGTAAGACACTCCCACCAAGCCAATCTGATGAGCTTGGTTTAATTCTTGAATAATACACTATGATATGAACAAAAATTACAATTTATTTATTTATTTAGTACCGCATCTTACTACCTGTTTGGGTTATACACTTAAGTACTAATTACAATAATGAGTTAGAATTTGGGAAGGCAGAATTTAGAGGAAGTGAACCTACATTTACGTGGAAGGGAGAGTTGAAAACCATTTAGGAAAAACTATCTCCAAGTTAACCCAACAGAGATTCAAACCTCGATCTCCCCGTCCTCAGCAGTCTAGCTCAATAAAAAACTATTGCGTTAGCCAACTACACCACTGAGGCAGGTTTTTACAAAATATATATATAACCATTGATCAAACTTAATGTCTAGTCATTTGATTCACTTTGAACTATCATTGTGTGTATACACTTTATTTTACTATGAAATGTACGAGCTAACATTTTAAAACTAACAAAATTTAATACATATATTTTTTTAACATCATGAGTAAATTCAACATAAAAAAACTATATAAATTATTTGGCAAAATTTTAGACCAAACAGTTTAAAGAAGGCGTTTCTTTGATAATGGTAATCATACACATGAATACACCAAACATACATTGGGTAGTGAGACAGTGTCTGAACAGTCTTATGGCCTTAAGATAAATACTTAAGGTTCAATTTTATCTTGAATGGAAAGAAGTGAATAGGTTTGCAAATATTACAAAAAACTTAACTCTTTAATATGTGGTTTTGATGGTCACATTCAAATTTTAACAATTTTTAAATAAGTTTTAGTTGATAAAATAAGAAATCTGGGGTGATCAAAAGTAAAGTACTTAGAAAAAAAGGGATGGAGAGTAGAGAAGATTCCATAATGATGAGTTACATGTCATGTACGCATCACCTGACATTGTTAGGGTAATAAAATCATGCATGTTATAGTGAGCATCGCAAAGGGAATCAATTATAGCTGTGATCAGGGCACTGACTGGCGAACCTATTGGGAAGACCTAGATGCAGGTGGGAGGCTAACATATGTTTGTACCTAAAACAAATAGGGTGGATAGAAAAGGCTCAAGATAGAGAGATAGATAACATACTTTTGTAAGTGCGACAATGATATTTTGAGTTCCTAGTGCCATATAATAAATTAGTAAAATAATCTTGCAATTAGTGTGCAACCAAAGGTCTNTTTTTTTTTTGGTTGAAGCCGAAACCAAACTTGGTTTTCTTTTTCACCTCTGGCCGAAGCTGAAGAAATCGCATATATTGTGAAAAAAACAACCTATTTTTAAGATTAATGCAATTTCTGGTGCATTTAAAATCTAAGATTGTGTTTATTTAAAATTTATGAATTTGCTGCATACCAACATAGCTTTATACAATTAGAAAGATAAATAGTGGTGGAGTCATTTTACTTTACTGACCTGGGCACAGGCTGGAAACCGTTGATGAATGATTTTAGGCTGCATAGAATTATTACATTTGAGCTTTGACCACGTGTGTTCAAAAATTTAATATTTAGCACAGTCAAGTGAAAACTGATGTTGGTAATACATTTATCAAAACAGCAAACACTTTGATAGTTAGCTTGTAAATTAATAATTTAAAGGGAGGACACAACATTTTAGGGGGAAAAATCTAATTTTTCCCTGATCCAAAAGCTTCATTTTCATCAACTAATTACATTGCAGATTATTGTTTTGTAAACGAGTAAAGATTAAAAAGAGCTTGATTAAAAATTGTGTTTGAATGAGATGCAATAAATACATTTAAATAGTCAAACTATAGCTGGGCCAATCAACTATTTTGCTCTGACTATTTGTTGCCAGGCTGACCACCAATGCCAATTGTTTGGTTTATTTAATTTTAAATATTACAACCATAATAACTATTACAAGGACTAAAAAATCAACCATAGTCCGTTGGGAAGAGGGGAGGGGTAGATTTTTATTTTATTCAGTCAGTAGAGTAGGTTTGCTCACACAAGTTTAAATGAAATCTTTGGAATTAATTTGTACAAGCAAACTTAGTTCATGACATTCATGAACACTACTCATTTAATTACTTTTTCATGACTCATGACGTAGACACAAGTAGTAAGACCTATAAATAAGTGTCTATAAAAAAATGGTTTGTATAAAGAGATGCATACAAGCTATTCCCTTAAAAGTGAATAATCCTGCATTAATGAAACGAAAGAGATACTTTACATCTAAAAGATTTGTCCCCTTTCTTTAAAGAATAAAATTTAAAAAATACTTTCAGCTTGGTGATTCAATCAAGTTTGTTGAAGTACTCTTTGCTAATGAACTGCAGAAGTACCCAGGTAACATTTTTTAATAGTAATATAAAAATGTAATCAAATAGTTACCTAACATTTTTTGGGCTACTTGTGATTTGACTTTTGGAGGTGAACATTCAATATGAACAACTATTTTATGCTTTTGACTTAAATGATATGATTTTGTAATTATACCGTCAATGATTTAGAATTGATAAGATCAGCACACTAATTGAGATTAATTGCATAAATGGTTGAACATAATGATCAACCCAACCCCATAATTAAGTATATATACATCCAAAATCTATTTAAAAGAAGTCAAAATAATTATTTTATCAGGTGGAGATTTTAAATTATTTAAATACAAAATAAATAAATAAAATTAAAGCTTTGATATAAAAGTTCCATAGTCAAATGTAAAAACAATGATTATTAAAATAAATACTTGAATATTAAACATGTTAACATGATCAGACTTTTTAGTCTAGAACTTCACAATACTGCTTTTGTTTTAAAAAATAACAATTGAATTAATTTTTAAAATACTTTGTTTTATTTTAGTCTTTTGTAATTTTCAGCCATATACTATTGATATTTTACATATACTATTAATATAAATGTGTAGTTCTTTTAAAATTATGCATAAGCCTTACAAAGCAAATATTCAAAACATATAAGTGAAAAGTCAGTCTTATTTAGGATTGTTAATTGACAATTGATGTATGTGGTAATATATTTTAATTTCACCTCCAAGCTTGA
The DNA here is from genome assembly GCA_902151425.1 of Timema shepardi. Lineage (NCBI taxonomy): Eukaryota > Metazoa > Arthropoda > Insecta > Phasmatodea > Timematidae > Timema > Timema shepardi. Next base: position 64,954 of record CABFVX010002387.1, on the reverse strand, counting down.
GGTTCAATTCCTGACTCAGTGAACTTAAAATGTTTTTATTTGCAATATGGTTTCCCATTTTCTCTTAAAAAACGCTAGTGTGTGAATTTTATTAAATTCACACACTTCATTTCCCTTCCTTACATTAAAAAGTCAATAAAAAATTATATATATATATATATAGAGAGAGAGAGAGAGAAAGAAAAGGACGGCAAACAATGGTATAGTAATAGCCAATTTGAATACATGTCTCTTTATAGGTCACCCAAATGTGTAGACAGTGCCAAATTAATATTAAACCAGAATTCTTTGTGGTGAGGCAGAAATAATAGTTAGTCTAGTATCACTTTGACTTCTTGAATAGAAACACCCCCCCTACAACAACGAATGCAATTGTGACAACGCCAATACCTATGTACAGTGGAGTTTTCATCATGAAGAGCATTTTCAGGTTCAGCAGTGTGGAGGGCACGGTTTTCTTGTACGAATCTCGTAGTTGCACCCGGTGATAGTATTGTTTAAGATAAGGTTTCTTGTCAGCACCCCAAAAGTAAGTGGCTAGTCCTAGTCTTGCTAGACGGTCCAACAATATTGTCAGGCTAACATCTGCTACTGTGAAACGCTCACAACACAACCAATGATTGGCTTTATCTGAAATATAAAACCAGGGACGGTTTAAAAACAAAATTACACATAATAATAATTATTATTATTACTATTAGCACTACGTCTTACTACTCATTCGGGTTGTACGCACTTACGCTAATGTGTAATGGTAGGGTGATTTAATGTGTAATGGTAGGGTGATTGTGAGATGAAATGGAGGACCTACAGTTTAACTTGGAATCCGAACCACGGTGGAGGCCTGGCATTCCCCACATTCACAAGAGGTCTTGTCAGAGGTGAAGGAAGGGTTTGATAATATAGATAAATCTGTGCTGGGACCGAGGATTGAACCCCGGCCGCCAGCACAGAAGTCTGACACCTTACCCCTAGACCGCCAGGTCACCGGCTATATTATTATTATTATTATTATTATTAGTGATAGTAGTGGAGGTGGTAGTCGTAGTAGGGTGGTATGCAAGAATGTTAGTGAATGCTTAGTGGACCGATAGTGTGGTCCCAAGCACACCTTTTAACCTTTGATGGCGCAAGCAAACCCAAGCTCGTGTCTAGTTAGCGTCCACTTAGTAAAGTTCATGCATACGACCCTAGTAGTAGTAGTATTATTCCATTACTGAATTATACAACTTAATAAAAATTCCCTTTTCAACATCGTTAAATGTGCCCTTCTATGAATGCTCATGACTCAGCTTACCCGAATATTATCAAGTTGTATTTGTAGTAAGCCTACGGTAGTGGTTAAAAAGGATACTCAAACGTTAGTTGTAATTTTTATATTCATTACCTTCACTTTGCAAAGAGAGTTCTTTCTCTACATTATCCAAAACCACATCCACTTGGTGGAGGACTTTCTTAAACTCTTCTTTATTCTCTAACGCGGCATGTTTGGTGTCCTGATTCTCTGCTTTTCTTAAAAGTATCTCACGAGCCTCTGGGTTGTTTTCTGCAAGTTCTCGCAAATTTCTGCTATTGCTCTTCTCTGCAGCTGAAATATGTTATCACAGCTCAAGTCATTGACCAGCTAAAGGCAGAAGAATAAACTTCAATGTATAATCATAACATACTTTAAAGATGTATTAGTATTAGTATTAGTATTAGTATTATCATCATCACCACCACGTCTTACTACCCGTTTGGGTTATACACACACTAATGTGTAGTGGTAGGGTGATTGTGAGATGAAATGAAGGACCTACAGTTTAACGTGGAATCCGAACCACAGTGGAGGCCCGTGCATTCCCCACATTCACAAGATGTCTTGTCAGAGGTGAAGGAAGGGTTTGGCAGTCAGATAAATCTGTGCCGGGACCGAGGATTGAGCCCTGGACCCCCAGCACAGAAGTCTGACACCTTACCCCTAGACCACCAGGTCATCTTTAAAGCTGTAGCTAAAGCTTAATTTGATTTTATGTCTCAAACATATAAATATTTCTTCATCCACCTTACAACCCAAAAAATTATTATAACACAATTACTTACTTACTAAACTATGAAATAGACACAACATGAATGCCTTAGAATCCTGACAACCAGTAGGGCTACTTAGGTCCAAAGCCATCCAATGAGAACCAGATGAGTCAGACAAGAATTCCCACTGTCCCCCCACCCCAAGGTGCCAAACGCAGCATCATTTTGGTAGCTTAACATAAAATGAATCACCACCAACTGGAGGCGAGTATGACAATGCAGTGAGAATGGGATGGATTGTAAACATGCTTCAAATATTTCACATAAATTTAAAACATAGCTAGTTTAGTTCTATTAAAGAATGATAAAGCAATTACATTTTTTTTAATTGAGGTATTTAACACGTGCGTCCTGAACTGACAAATTATATTAGCACACAGATAGTAAACTAACTTAAATCTAGAACAGACACAAATCCATCCCTCGTTTGTCAATGAACCCTAATTAAATATTTTCCTAAAAATGTTACTAACATTTAAGGATATATTATGATACATGTGAGTCCAACACCTTAGCACAGCCGGTAGCGTGTAGGGCCAGTAGCGTGAAGGGCAAGTAGCGTGTAGGACCAGTAGCGTGTAGGGCAAGTAGCGTGTAGGGCAAGTAGCGTGTAGGGCCAGTAGCATGTAGGGCAAGTAGCGTGTAGGGCCAGTAGCGTGTAGGGCCAGTAGCGTGTAGGGCCAGTAGCGTGTAGGGCCAGTAGCGTGTAGGGCAAGTAGCGTGTAGGGCCAGTAGCGTGTAGGGCAAGTAGCGTGTAGGGCCAGTAGCGTGTAGGGCCAGTAGTGTGTAGGGCAAGTAGCGTGTAGGGCCAGTAGCATGTCAGTGAGGTTCAATTCCCAGCATGGCTGAATATTTATCATTGATGAAAATGTGGGTGTACTCTTTCACATTGATAAATTAACGGCCGGGAACTAGATGTTGTTCCTGTTCTAGTTTTAAGTTATATTATAAGGCATTTGAAGCTACGACAGGCCTAGCCAGCCGGTAGTGGAAAATAGACTACAGGCTGGAAACAGTCATGGATGTAGTAATATAATAATACATGTGAACAAAAAAAAAATTCAAACCTGCATTATTCATCTTTCCTCTAAAATTTATTTTGAGTTAATATTTAATATATTATGGTCAAATCCTAAGTCGCACTTTAGTTTGTACTCACCTTGTAAACCAAACCATGGTATAGATAGTTAAACTTAGTGAAACAATATTTTGAAAGTGGTTTAGAAATAGTTCAGTCTATTTAATTAATAGCGTGTTAATGAGACAAGCACCCATACACACTTGAGCCTACAAAAAACTTCCGAATAACAGAACCTATCGATTAAGAGAACAACAGTAATATGTTCTATGCTATTCCTACCTTCATATCACAGTTGAAATCATGGGGTGATAAGAAAATAGCAAACAACAAGTCTGAGAACAGAGTCTTCAGATCTCTGCTGTTGAGCATACTGAAGACCCAGCAAACAACACTTTTGAGAAATATCACTCATACCAAGGAAACATCGTAGTGTGCTTCCTGAAGGGTCAAATAAACAAACTGAAGCTTCAAAGAAGAGTAATTTCATTGGGAAGTTTAATAAACACAGTCATCATCATTATTATAATATGTTTCCAACATGTGGCCGCATCAGTTTAGTAAAATGCCTCTGTCTTACTTTGCCCTTTCACCATTCTTCCTCCTTTACTCGTATCAATTCCTCTCCATCATTCTCCTTGGGATTCCTTCCTTTCCCCATTCTTCCTCCTTTACTCGTATCAATTCCTCTCCATCATTCTCCTTGGGATTCCTTCCTTTCACATGTGCATACCATTTCACCCCAGCCTCTTACACTATCTCACGTACCCCTACTCTTGCCCAAACATATTCATTCATTTCTCCTGGAGACAGCTAACATGCTCCTCAAAAACTTTATTCCCATGGCCATCCCATTCCTGGTCTTTCTTCACATTCTACAGTTTTAAAATAACTTCATATTTTTATTTGAGGTATTTAACGTGCATTTTATGAACCAAATGATTATATCAGCACATGAAAATTTCTATGAGTGAGATCAAAAGACCTTACCAATTTTGCCGAAAAGTTATTTTACATACCTTCTAGGAATTTTTTTACATACCACAATCAACATGGGTCCTACCGCTTTACTCCCTTTCCAAAAGGATGTTGTGCTACATATTTTTATTGCTCAAGAAAAATTCCGTCAACCTCAACACAAGACCCCCTAGGTTGACTATCTTGTGTATATAAGTCAAAGTTTGTATCCCCTAAACATAAATATTCCACATAATAGTATTTTCAATGGAGGCCAATTACGTTGTATTGGCTAGGCCTGGAAACACTCTCAGGATCTTGTCACCCTTTGGTTGTGCCAAGTGAACTGCTCGCTTACTTGCTCAGATGATCGCATCAAGTGTGTGACATCAAGGCATGTTCGAGTGCTAATAATATGACATCTGTTTATTCACTGCACTTGGAAATCCTGACATAAGAACTGGGCTTCTCAAGTTAAAAATTTACTGAGGTGTGTGTGTGTGTGTGTGTGTGTGCGCGCACACACATGTGCAAACATCATTGCTTGTGAGTGACACCCAATGCATTACACGGTTGTTCAGCACATTCTGCTGGGCTTAGATTACTAATTAAGAGTTGGTTAGTATTTGTATATAATTTTAGAATACGTTGAGACTATCCGAAATGTAAGTTGCAAGCCTATCCAATACTTAAACTAATAACCCACCAAGTAATAACCTCCGGACAGGTTGTATAAATGGTAGTCTGGGGCTCTGTATGAACTCTGGATGAAGGAAAGATCCCATGGTAATAGCTCCTGCTGGAATCAGTTCGAAGGCGTTCCGAAACTGGGTCACCTTCTGTCTCACTTCAGGACCCAGATCTAAGGGAATTAATCTTGGAGTATCACCTTGACAATACAAAAAAACATGTTTAATTTAGTTTGGTATTGGTTAGAGATATTCCTAATACCCATGATGTTTTCATACATAGTGCAATAAAAACTGAAAAGTAAAACAATCTGTTACAGAAATAGGATACTCCATGTGGTTGTTAAATTTACAGATACATACCAACTTAGTAGAATATGTTCACCATAGCTTTTTACCTGAATAACAATTGAAAAATCATATGTTTAGCGTTTGGATCGCCAATACTTGTAAAAGATCACAGTTTTGTTATAAATGATAAGTTTTTTAATTACATGCTTTATATTACATTTAAGATAATGCAAACTTAAGTTTTCCCACACTATTTCATCACTTTTGATACCAAATTTGTATTAAATCCAAAACAATATTTTCAATATAATTAAAAGTACTTGGAATGTTATCGATAATATGTACTATATTGCATAAATTAATTCTTTTAATACAGGCATCTTATTATTTGCTTGGAAAAGAAAATTTACTTGTCTGTTTTTTTATATATAATAAATTATTTTATTGTATTTCAAAATGTTTAACTGAATAAAATATTTGTATCCAGTGCGTGGGTGCACCGTTGTAAAGAACTTGTTTGCATCATAATCAATGAGATGGTTTAAATTCGTTGTTCATCATTTTAAAGCAATATTTGTTAGGTCTTTTGTGAAAGTACTGTAAATACATAGGCATAATTTTTTTTTAATGGAATAAAACAATAAATAAGCTTTGTGCATGACCTTAAATAACTATAAATAATATTGGCCTAAATTACTGTGATTAACTCACATTTATACATTACAATATGTTTTCATTACAGCTATCCAAAGTGAGAGATGTTAACTGATGGCATTGGGATACATTAGGGACTATTTCTAGTAACTTTTTGAGCTGCCATCCTGGGACTAACAAAGTTGACATTATATAATAAGTGACTCGAAAAAAAGAAGAAAAAAACTTAAAATTGGTGATTGAACAAGTATTGACAGTTTATCTTTGTGATTCACGATTGTTTGATTCCATAAACATTTGTGTGCTCTTCATTAAGTTTAATGTTTTTCTCTCTGGAACATTCCATTTTGCACTTTGAAATAAATTGTTAGTATTGCACAACAAAACGACACAAAGATTTACAGGAAGCAGGCAGGAAATTTATTCACGAGTACAATATTAACAGTGTTGCCAACAGAAATAACTTGCCAGTAGCATTTTGTTATAAACATCTTTGATCAGGACCGCCTTCAAAGCGGTCACAACATTTCTACTAGTAATAAAGTTAGCAAGAATATCGTCAACATGTTGGTGGAAAAAATAACAAATGCTGAAAGCTAATGTTAAGAGCAATAATGGTATCAATAAAGGTTAACATTTTATGGGCCAATTTTTAAAGTTTATTAAAAACAGTGCTAGTAAAGCATGTTTTCAGCAATGTTACCATCACTGTAACACAGCCTTTATATGCAGAGAAACATGTGTGTACTCATTTTTTAAGTAATAATAATAATAATAATTTCTATTTCTTTTATTATAGTGCTGGCCAACAGTCGTAGGACCTATAACAGGCCAGCACTGAAAAATACACAAGTACCTTACAAATGCAAAAATAAGATAAACAAAAATGGCTAAATAATGTTATATAATGATTAATAGTTACAAAAAAAAAATTAATAATGATAATAATAAAAAATATCAATAATAACTAAAAACTAAAGAATGGTTAAAACAGTAACAATATGCGAAAAATAAATCAGAATATTGTAAAATGTATATATTATAGCCAGAACCTCTTAATGATAAATTATTGATATGGGATTTCTTTAAATAACTTTCTGAGTTTAGCTTTTCTTTTATGATAGAAGTCGAATTCAACAAATCTAACATTGGAGCTATGGATACAATGACCTATAGGGTTTACCTTATAAGAGCTATTGAGAAAAAATATTTTTGGATCACGAGAAGCCCGAGAAGGGATATGAACGCCTACATGATCAAGGGCAAATTTGCAAGAAATTATATTAAAAATGGATTGCATCAGCTAAATATAAAATATATCAAACAATTATAATTGTGCCTGTAAAAGATTATGTTAACATTTGTGTATTACCAGTTGTAATACTTGATTTCTTTCCTTACATGACCAAAATAGATTTCTGGCGTTCAAAAACAAGGTGCTTAAGATGATATTTGGTCCAGAAAGGGATGACGATATTGGGGAGTGTAAGAGGTTAGGAGTTAAATAGTCTGTACTCATCACAAGACATTGTTAGGATAATAAAGCTTCATAGATTATGGTGGGAAGGACATGCAGAGTGAATGGTAGATTCTAGAACCTTGTTCAGGTTACTGACTGGTAAATCCGATGAAAGAGACCAGTGAGAAGACCTAGATGCAGATGGGAGGATAACATTAGAATGAACCTGAAAGAGAGAAGTGTGTAATGAGGTGGACTGGATAGAACTAGCTCAAGATAGGGATAGGTGGTGTACTTTGTAAGTGTGGCAATGCACTTTCGATTTCCTAATGCAAAAATGTAAATAAGTAAACATTTATGTGTGTTTACCATGTGGTTCAAATAAAATGAGACCAAAAACAGACATCATTCTATATTTGGACACTCAATACTGTCTAAAAACAAGTTATTTATAGTGTAATTCTTCAATTTTATGGTGTAGTGGTGTGGAGAATAAAGGATTAATTTGAAACGTCTGTGAAAATTTTGAGAAATAGCTTTACATACCAAAACAAGGATAAATGATCATATCAACATTGTATTCCCCACTTTGGTGGCCGCGCGGTCTAACACGCTTCTCTTGTGTTGGACTAGACTGTTTTGAGGACGAGGAGATCTGAGTTTGATCCCGGTCGAGTGCACTGAGGGTAGTTTTTCCTAAATAGTTTTACTCTCCCCATCACAAATGTGGGTACACTTCATCTCAATTAATACTTCCTAATCTTTAACCCATTAGTGTAATTAGTACAAAGGTGTATAACTCAAACGGGTAGTAAGATGCGGTGCTAAAGAAACAAAAACATTGTATTCAAGAATGTTTCCTTTCTGAATTACAGCTTTCCCTCGCAATGGAACACATTCCCTAATTGTCTGGGATCCAAACTATTTCTCAAAATGACAACATCTTTGCAATTCCAAACAATCTTATACATGTTTCAACATAAATTGATGTACACAGTGATAAGAATTGTTAATAGTGTCTGCATGAACATTATTGTGTCTGTGGTCACAGTCTTGAATAAACATAGAGCCATGTTCAACATTTCTGGTGATTATGGTTCTTTGTGAACATTAATAATTATTGATATTCAGAACTAATGAGTTACCTAATCCAAAGCTGTGTAAATGGAAACAACATGTTTGCAACTACTAAGGAATTTTCAAGAGATGTTGAATCTAAACCACCAAACAGTTGGAGAGTCACGTTAAAGTGACTCCTCATTTTCAGTCTGTACCAGTACGTACTCAATGCAGGGGCTTATAGAAGTGTTTAGCACCTGATACTGAGGAGCAGAGTATGATTAACATGTGAGGAATTACGGAAGCCGTACAAAAAGAAAACATATAATACATGACCATCTTGTGGCTCTTGCATTAGCGACATTTGTACCTATTCTATTTAGAGCGAGTCAAGGGTGTTCGTTCACAAGCCAAAAGCCACAAGCCAAAAGCATAAATTATATTTTTAAGTGGTTTACGCTATGGTGTACACACACAATTTATTCTTTAACACTCTTTACATACTAAACTGGTTTCATCAGACATAATAGGATGAATTTCCATGAAAATACCCAACCGAGAGTTCAATATTGACACAGTCATGAAACCTTCAATGTTGACATTTCAACTTGTCCAATTTAGCAAATGAAACTAACAAAGAAGAGCTGTGACTGAGCAGCAGTTCAAATATAAACTGCTAGATTACAACTAGATATGGTTTTATAAACCATCAACAATTAATATTTAGTATATAAATTAAGCGTATAACCCAAACGTGTAGTAAAACATAACCCTAAAAAGAATTATATCTTGAATGCTAAATGGTAAGCAATATACATGTTAAATAGTAGATTAAATGTAAAACGTAGAAAGTAAAGCTTTCCAAAATTGTTGACAAACATATTTATTGATTTTTTTTTTAGAAATATGCTCAGTCTAGGGCAGGAGTATGCAATGGTTTTGATATCGAGGGCTGTATGAGTAAAAAAATAAAATATTTGTTGGCAGGTTTGAAAAAAGTATATTGAGCAAAATATTTCATCCAGCAAATTTAACCCATTTGTTTAGATGTCTAGGTATCTGAAAACCTGTTTGTGACATCGGTCATAACAAACCCCCGTGGAGGCAAGTTATTGTTCACCGAGCGGTGGGGAAAATCACTTCAAAACACACACACAACAACCAGGTGACAGACCCAAATTGAAAATCAACGATATTTTATTTTTAAAAATACTACACCTTATGTGCTGTTTCAGAAAACTGTTCAGGTGAAAAGGTATTAAAAATGGAGGGGTGAAATAATAAGAATTTACATATCTCTATAAGTTTATTTTTAATAAATAAATATAGTTTTTTTTAAATATGGCCCATGTTTAAATTATGGTTTAGGTGGTGCAAACATTTGTATTTTAAGCTTGTTTGTGGAAGCTATGCTTTCTTCTGACTACAACAATTTATTTCAGTTTTAGGATTTACACATCACATAATATGAAACAGACTATCGGGCTCAAATCACGATCCTAATTAAAGATATATGTTAAAAAGAAAGCCTTTTAATTCCCAACAAAAAATATGTGTACAGTTGCAATATGCAAATCTCTGAAAAAAAATCTGCAAAACCCATGACACACAATTTAGTTAGAGTCAGGAATAATGAACCTATAGTAAAATTGATCACTTGAATATTATTAAAGACATAATAGACGTGTGAAACTAAAGATTAAATTTTAAAATGAAACAAACATATACAAATCTATTTTTGAATAAAGCTCATACTATAATACAAACCATTACTAAAGTTGTCTTCTAAGTAGTCTATAATCCTTCCCGACTCGGGAATAACTTTAACACCGTCTGTAAGAACCGGGACTTCCCCTCGGGGATTTATGTTGATGAACCATGATTGATACTGTTCACCCTTAGCAAGATTCACTAGATGAGATTCAAATGAAAGTTTTTTTTCATTAAGTGCCATTACAACCTGGATAAAAATAATTTAGAGCAATACATCAGTTAAAGTAATCATAAAATATTTTAAACTTAATTATTTTGTACTACTCTTTCAATTAGTTGAAAAATAGCATGAACAAAGAAATGTGAGCTGTCTCTCAGTGAGGTTTTTTCAAACAAGTGGAATATGTCAGTGACGGCTGTTTCTGTAACCTAAGATCATTTCATCTTCGTCAATTATTTATGTTCAAATAATTATGTTATAGGTCTAAACATATTTTGCAGTAAGTTTAGTACAGTATTTATCTTAAAAGATACTAAGGAATTAAAAAATTAAGTTGAAATCCAAATTATTTTATCTAAACTTTTGAGTCATTTTTTCAAATGTAATTATTATTTTCAGTATTTATAGGGACAGCAGTGACAAACTATGTTCTCAGAGAACACTTAGCTTAAATTTAATCAAGCTATTTTCACCAAATAATTTAGCTCTTTAAGAAACGAAAGGCAAAAAATTAAACTCAATAATTATTCTCAAACATTAATGGTCACTAATCGAGTGGAAAAACCTTCATTTAGCACATTTCTAAGGATTTTAGCCTGGACTAATTGTTTATCAGTTTAAAACCCAGGCTTACAATGGACATTTTGCTGGTGTCTAAGAGTGTTAGTTTCGAATCTTTACTGGATTTAGTTTTCATAAACGGTTTCGCCATCCCCTCCCTCTCCTCGTAAGCCATTAAATAATACGTCAAAACTTATTATCTAGCCTAAAAGAAAGTTTAAATATCACAATTAAATGTTTATACATCAAAGAGTCAAAATTATAGCCCAATAATAGGCCTATATGAGCCACTGTAAGTCAAAATTTGAATATATTCATTCTCTTAGTGTGAATTTAAAGTCTGAAACGTGTTCTAGAATTTTCAATATAAAATTTGCACACACATTATATATATTGGGAGTAGTACTTTATATTACATTCATATGAAAAATTAAATATATCATTTTTATTATAAAATATGTATATTATATTACTAAATATGTGCTTAAATATATGGAAAATCAAATATCAGGTTTTATAAAGTTTGATAATTTTGGATATGGTAGGCTAATTATAACAATTAAAACAAAACTTATAAAAATAACTAGATAAACATAGAAAAGTCACCTAATATGTTCTTTGCTTTAAAATATTGACTCATGATCGTTTGCAGTGTAAGATTTCATGTTTTTTTACAGAAATTAAAATTGTTTATCTTATCGATATGTAGGCCCCCTACTCAACATTTTTAATCTATTTCATATATATTTATCAAAATTTTAATCTATTGACACATGGAAGGTTAGGTTAAGTTTGTCAGGTAATAATAAACATTAATTAATCCTATATTCTTTAAATTGAAAAATGGCACCTGGAGACGGGAAATGAACCTGAGGCCTTTGATTTAGTAGACCAATGCTCTAACTACTGAGCTATCCATACCCAGGGTCATTCTTCAGTAACATTTTAAGGCAGAGTCTGTGAACAACATGTGGAAATAGATATATACGTGTGATCGATTAGGATCACAAAACGCAGCCACCTTTGACACGCTAATGCTCTATGCTGCCAAATGTACAATGGCAACTCTATGAAGCGCATAGCATGATGGAATAAAGAGCAAAGCTATTATATTTAATAATGATGGTAATAGCCGCATCTGAATATCATATTGTTTTAGTGGAAAAATGACACATGAACACGGAGATCGAACCCGGGACCTTTGACTTAGTATGCCAATGCAATGGTGTGTGAATTCACTTTCGTGTGTAATGGTGTTCCCCTTAGGGTGGGTAAGATCTGCCCTTTATCATGCACTTTAGTTAAAGTGTTTTTTAAATGGAATAAAGAGCCTATATACCAAACTATTACACCAAAGTGACTTAGGCCCTACAGGGGCAGTGCACAAAATATATTTGGGGGTGTTTTTCTCAATGTTGAGCATTTTGAAATTAGAAAATTCCCACATTACAAAGGAGAGTGAAGGGCAATGTTGAGAATGAAGGGGTGGGGGTGGGGGGGAAGGCAGGAGGATCCTAGAATTTTATTTAAATTTGGGGCGATAATCAAGCCTTGAACCGAGCTTTTAGGCATCTGTATTTAAAAAAATGTATTTGTTCATACTAGATTTTTAGCGCTACAAGGTTTTTTCAGTGCATAAAAAAATAACTTGAATTACTATTTATTTCAGTTTACCTGCATATGATCTAAATAAATATCCAATTGATCTTAAATATATTTATTTTAGATTTGCATATATTGTTCAAATCGTGTATTTAGGATTAAAAAATTTAACTGACTTTATAACAGCGGTTTCCAACATTTTGTAGTTTATGACTACAACTTTGATCTATGTTACCATCGCAACCATTTGATAACTTAAAAGCATTCAAATCCTAGTTTTTAATTATTATTTTTTTACTGTGTATTACTACCAGCCTTGACTATCTACAGTTAGCTACATCAGTGGGATAGGTAAAATTTAGAGGAAATGTACACTTATTTGCTTGGAGGGGTATTAGGATAAACTACCTCTGGCCAGAATTGAAATCCTTATTTCACTTTCACCAACAAACCAAACCAAAAGAGTGTGACATTAAACCCGCGTGTCCACTAATTCTTGTTTTAATTATTATAAATTGCTTATAGTAATTATTATATGCGATTAATATGTAGTAAAATAAAATCAACGATCCCGGGGGTTGGGGGATGATTGTATATTATGCTAGCAGCATTACAAGGCTGCCACAGTAAACAAGTCAGCAAGAAGCTATCAGAATGGAATAGCCAAAAGGAACTTAAGCAGTAACTAGGTCTTTTTAGCACTTTAACAACTTACATTTCTACTAGAATTACGCAGCTTCCTATAATCATTAATAGCATTGAAAAAGTAAATATAAAGCTAAAACCTCTATATTGTGACCCCACCCCAAACACGCTGTGACCACCAGGTTGGAAACTGGTGGTTTATTATAACACACTTGGGAGCAATATTTAACAAGTAAACTCCTTAAGATGTAGAACTTGCTCATCACCTTATCAAAAAATTAGCAATTTGGCCATGCAAGCCTCATAGCATATTATGAGTGTCAAAAAGTAGTAAAAGTAAGACATTTTGATGAAAAAGTAGGACTGCCAAATTTGATAAAAGTAGGACATGTTATAAACACTATATTCCCCTCATAATGCCAAAATAAAATAAACAACTAAGAATAATGTTTTTATGTTATTGGGGTTGTAGCAAAAATAGGAAAAAGTATTTTATAAAATAAGAAAACAATCCTCTTTTTATCCCCCCCACCTCCCTTTAGTTTATTTTCTCTATGGTACAGTGTTTATTTTATTTTGTCATTTCATTACAAATCCAAATTTGGAAATAATTATAGTAAAACAAAATAGTAATGATAATTATTACAATAATGATGTTCATTATCTTAAAAAGATGACACAAGTTAAATAAAATAAACTCTCTTCCACCTAAAAATAAAATATATTTAAAAAATAATCTGTAAAACATAATAATAATAATAAAAATTACCCCTGTCCATTAGAGTTATATGATGGGAAAAAAAGAAGTAATCACAATTTCAGATGTTTTTGGATGTCTTTTCATCATATTGACTTGTGCAAAAGGAGTCCAACATTGTTGTTTTCCTTTTTTGAATTTGATTTTGTTTGTTTCTTATTTTCTCAAAAGTAGAGTCACTTTCTTCCAATGTTTTTTTAACCAGAGCTTCTAGCGTGCAAACCTTTCCGATCATTGATTTTCATTGCATTATTAATCCTTTCATTCGCTTCTGCCAATAATGACTTGTAAGATTGAACTTCTTCTTTAGCTTCTGATTCTTGTTTTTCTAAACGGTTCTCTTTTGGCATTGCCTCTTTAGCTGTCTGCGATTTATTTTCCAAAACTTTCCTATTTGCTTGAAATTCTTCACTTTGGTTTTTTATTTTATTTCTATCTTCTTGCTCTTGTTTCTTCCGTTCAACCTCAATTCTCTTCTCTTCTTTGAGTCCAGCCAAGTCCAACATATGGGCCCCAATCATTTCTTGATGAAATTCTTTGTGAATGATACTGTGTTGCACTGATAGTTGTAAGGTATGAAACCATCTTTGGTAGACTGCATACCTCTGATGGATGCCTCAGAGAGAGAGTTCCTTTTGTCAGTAAGATAGTTTGATGTTTGTGAGAATCCTCGCTCAACATCAGTATTTCCATGGGGTAGCACAAGGAAAGGTTTGACAAGCCTATTAATTTAGCCTTTTCTAGTTGGAAATAGTTAATCATAGCACTACCTCCAAAAACAATTTTATAACAATTGAATTTCAAAGACACTGTACAAGCTTTCGGGAATACATTTAATTTATTCAAACAACATGACACATTATGATATGATATTTTGTTTTGCTAACCTACCAGCAAAAAGGAAGATCCACACTTCAACCTTTAGAAGCCAAATGGTTTCTTTCTTCTGGAGGTAAAAAAGTAAGAAAAATATAAGTTTTTCCTCAAAAATAGGACTTTTCCTACTTTTCTACTAGAAAGTAGGAATAGTAGTACAAAAATGAGCCCTGCCATGTTTATTTAAAAACATTTTCAACTGTAAAATAAAGCAATAAAAAAATGGTATTTATCGATATTTCTACAGTATTTTGATACCTGCCTACCAATGTCCTGCTTCATAATCTCATGAAAGTTACCCTAAAATGTTAGTACTGGTATGTGTATAAACTATTCAAAACAAATTGTAGTTTAGCGCGTGAGGGTGAAGGGGCTTCCCCTGACATTTTTTTAAATAACCTGTGGCAAATTCGAAATCAGCACTCTAAACAGCATGGTTATAAGAAATTTCATGCAAATCGAACACTAAATAACACATTTTAAAATGTATCCCAATTTTTAAAATGTTAAAGGGTGAAAAAATAACTTATTTTTTGTTCAATGTAGTCTAATTAATCAAAAGAAAATTCTAAGAGCTGTAACAATGCAACACAGCCCTATTACTCCTCTTCCTTCATTGTTGCTTTGAGCCTATTTAAATTGCTTTTATGAGAGCCTATTTTAATAAACAATGGAATCAGATACATATGTTCAATTCAAACTAGTATGGATAATTGATAGAAAAATTAGTGTGTATTTCAGAAGTCAAACTTTAACACTAACCCCAATGTCCTCATTTCATCAGACAGAGCTTTTGATAAGAAAACCATAAAACATTGCATAACATTCACTGCATTTATGCATTCAAAATTTAATAAAGCCCTAATTAAGGCATTGGTTGTACAACATATGATAATTTGAATCATAAAATTGTGACAATCTAGCAGCCACGAAAGTCACAACTAAAAACACTAAACCATAAACAAAACATTGGCTTACAATGTTGCCACTCCAAGCATTACTAGCTGAGTGAATTTAAGTACAGTCACAGTTCATTTATGGAAAAATGATTAACATATTTGTGTGTATATAGAGATATATATGACCACATGTTTTGTTTCTTTTAGACAATAAATAATTATTGTTAGTTTATAATTGGCAGTGGTCAGAGTTCCTGAATACAAATCCAGAAGTCCCGAGTTCAATCCCCGGTGCTTCCAGATTTATTTGTGGAGCAGTGGGTCATGAAGTTAAATGAGGAACTGCATTTTTTTAAATTTAGCATTATATCTTACTACCCGTTTGAGTTATATGCTTAAGTAGGCTACTAATCACACTAATGGGTTAAGAATTGGGAAGGAATTTAGATTAAGTGAGCCCCCATTTGCATTCCCCCCCCCCCAGTTCACCCAAATATCCGAACCTCTATCTCCCCGTCCTTGGCAGTCTAGCTCAACATGAAACTTAGCGCATTAGCAAACTACACCGGGGAAGCGGGTTGGAATAAAAAAAATAATGGCTCCTGTCTAAAAAATTAAGATTAACAGCCCGAGTGGTCATTGTGCTGACCACATGACACCTTCTATCCACTAGAGTTGGCATTATTTTTGCTAATAAATGGCGGCCTCTTAGTCGGTAACTTATGGCTCGATTAAGGGCTAAAACCATGGGTTTTTTTTAATAGAGAAAGATATCATAAATAAAAGACTATAAAAATTTCATATTGGTTGTTATTGAAACTCATCTTTCAGATGTGGCCCCCATGTAGCTCTAAGTGTAGAACTGTGATGTTTGAAAAGTACTATGCACCTTATCTAATTGAATGCACAACAAGTGTTGGATTAAAGAGTAGGCCTACAAGTAAAGTGTACAAGTGTTTAGGGTACAAACTAAGTGTGAACTTTTCACCAGGCGGAAGCTAAGTCTTAAGTGTGAGTAGTCAATTCAATATTAAGAAAGCTGGAGAGATATCAAAAGAAATAAAATAGTTTGTATCCCATTATACCTAAAAATAATTGGTAGGCTAGCTTAGAGGTAGTGAAATAAATAATTAAAATATCTTAGGGAAAAAAATTAAATTGATCTAAATTAAAAGTAGAATTTCATGTTTCACAAAATCTACATACACACTAATTAATACCTTTTGAGAATAAAACGAATAATGATGATGATAGAGTAGAAGCCCATTCCCTTTACTTGATACGTTTTTGACACCACCTTCCACTCCCGACACTGCCATATTTACTAAGATTATATTTTTAAAAATTTAAACAAAAGCAGTAACCTCCCTTCTGCCAAATAAAATCACATGACTTATAGTGGAGCGCACAGTGGTAAAAATAAAAGTTTGTGTTTCTGACTTTCTGTGCGAGTGAGACCAGAGTCGAGGTCGAGTCGTAGATAAGAGATTAGGTCGAGTTGACAATGACTTAAAGAGGGGCGACTATAATCGATTATTTGACTATTTTAATATGGGTAATCGATTATTTCTGCCAATTAATAGTATTGCGATTAATCGATCTAGTTGATTAACTTTCTAACGATTATTAATAGTTGAATCATTATTATTATTATTATTAGCACCGCGTCTTACTACCCGTTTGGGTTATACGCACGTAGGGTGATTGTGAGATGAAATGGAGGACCTACAGTTTAACGTGGAATCCGAACCACGGTGGAGGCTTGGCATTCCCCACATTCACAAGATGTCTTGTCAGAGGTGAAGGAAGGGTTTGGTATATAATTGAATCAAATAATCGGCTTAAAGTGTCATCTGGTCACCTTAGGCATGCCTCATGCATGACCCATTATAAAGAGCTAGGTCTCCTCATCTTAACTTTATCTGTGTCTCCTCGGTTCAATTTCCAAAGTGGATAAATATGTATTACACATTGATTGGTTTTCCTCCCCAAGATGTTGAATTGACGGATGCATAACTGGGTGTTGTGTTTGCAGTTTATTCTGTGGTAAAGTTAGTTTGTAAGTAATGTGCTAATACACCCACATCAATGTTCCTATGGTATTACGAACTATATTGGCAGTACCTGGAGGTCAAGGTTCTAATTTATATAGTGTGTATTGAAGAGGGCTTTCCTATCCTTTATTCACGCTAATGCGGGTGCATTTATTTATAAAATAGATAAGTGTTTTCTGTTTGTCTAAACCTAAAATTTAGAATAGTTTATTTGAGGGTGAAACGAGACCAAATAGATTTTCTCAAAATCGGCTGTAATGGTTTTAATTAAAATTCGTATCTAGGCATTAATTAAGATTATAAATAAAATAGCTATTCTCAATTTTCCGTTAAACATTCAAGTGTAAATTTCAAAATTTTTACATCACCGTAACTCTTTGAGATACAAAATTATTTATCATTACAAAAATGTAGGATTATTAAAAATATAAATCTTTTATTTGAAATCTATGTTAATAAAAAAACTGTTTTCAAGTTATAAACAAATCTTATATTTTTTATGTGAGACTTTGAAACCGAAAATTGCTATGCTATTTGTTAGACAGAGATGTTCTTTCCTTCTCATTGTTTTTGCATCAGTAGGTTATGAATAATTTAATTTATGCTTTTTTGTAGAATGTTATGTATTTTTTTCCATTATGTTTCTGCGATAATGTCATTAGTTGTCTCACATATCTTACGAGTTTTAAGCAAATTAGTCAATTTTTAGGTAAAAGAGCGATAAAGTCTGTGCGGTGCAGCGTACTTTTTTTTTTCAAATACATTAAGTTAATAATCGGTTAGTTGCTAATCGAGTAATATTCTACCAATGCATCGATTAATCGATTCGTAGTTTTTAAATTAATCTATAATTGAATACTAATCGCCCATCCCTACAATGACTTCTGCTAGAGTGCTGGTAATGTATGGTAATAATCGATTCATAGGTCTGAGATACATTATGTGAATCGACTCGTTTCCTACGGTTTATAAATAATCGATATATAAAATTGTATTTAATTATTTTATTATTATTTTGAAAAACTTTAAAGTGAGACATTTTGGACAACCCTTAAAAAATATTTTCGTAAAATGAAAAAAAAACTTAGTCAAATGAAATATCAATTGATACAAGACATTTTACCAAACTTTTTCTATGCACATTTCACATGAAATACTAGCTGTAATACAGAGTATTGTTGACATAACGGACTTAGCTTGCCAATGTTGTACTTATTCTTTAGCTCTTTCATATAATATTTATTTTTTCCCTATGGTTCTATCTCCGGACCATCAGGCACTTCGCCGTAGACCACACTTTGATAACCACAACTTTAATAGAAAAGGGATGAAGATGGTAGAATTTGAGATAAAATGTACTTACAGCTGTGTGGAGGAAGTGTAATGATGAGTTTAGACGTATGCCGTATCAGCCACTCTTCATTTTTTGACAACAGGTGACAGCTATCAGAGTTTGATGTAACAGTTTAAAATATCGGTGTCATAGATTTCAGTCATAATTTCTGTACAGTCAATTCAGTTCACTACAATTTCATGTACAGTCAGCCGCATGCCCCAACGTGCCCCTACAGTGCGCCTAGTTGCATGCCTCATGTTAAATGAAAAAAGGCATAGTCTAAACGCACCTTAATAAAAACCACCTAACAGGAATCCGAATCTTGAATCCGCTGTATAATACGAGAGAGTCACGTGATCAAGACTATGCGACTACTGATGCGGGTAGTGGAACTTTTCTTAAAATATATATATATATAACTGAGCTCCTACTATATAAAATTCAATATTAAGTTCAAGAAATATATTTATAAAAATTTACACAGTTATTTCTAGGTCCTGCAATATAAATCTTATAGCCCGTTACATTGACGATTTTGGGGTTGACTAAAACCGCTCATTACCCCTCACTCGTTTAAGACACTTACAGGGGAATAATTTTTAAAAAAAAGTTAGAAAAGAAGTAAGCCCGTTTGACAATTACAGTTGTATTTCTTTTTATGAGAACTGATGTAACGAATAGTCGATTAACTATTGCTCCAACCAAACTTATAAATATGATCTACAAAATAGGAGAATGACCCAAGGACTTTCTATGCGTAGCCATGGTGGCACTAAAGAAAAAGAAACAAGTCAAGAAATGCAGTGACCACAATACCATCAGCCTCGTTTCGGGAAGATCGTGGCAAGAATACTCTACAGGCAACTGGAACAGAAAATGTGATATAAGAATACCAATTTGTATTTTAAAAAGGAATCATAGATGCCATCGGAATGCTGATAATAATTTCAAAGAAAGTGGTGCTAGTCGAGGAAAAAGTCTACAATGGTTAGTAAGATTTTTTTCTAATCCCCTTTAGTATAAACAAAAAAATTAGTGTTTAAACTACAATATAAAAAAACCCACACACTCCTGCAATATTAGTCTCCAAAAATGTGACAAAGTAGCCTAAGTATTATTTTTGCTCTTTCCACCGTGTTGGTCGCATAATTATATTATTTGCTACTGGAGCGCTACTACTAAGATAGAGCTTCTAGCAATACAGCTTATGTTATTGGTTTTCCACTCAAATATAGTCTATGGTCAAAGTTCACTGTAAATATAATGATAAATACTAGATATGTTTAAATATTTTTTAAATAGTTTCGTGTTAGTATCGCGTAAAAATATGTCTTCCATAACAAGCTCAAAATTAAAGGGTAAAGTTGCTGTCGTTACTGCATCGACAGATGGGTAAGAACACCTTAATTTGTACCGTTCTAGGGATAATTTTCATTTCAAAGGGACAGCAAAGTAGACATTCGAATTCGAGTTAGGATCATGACACTACCTCACCTTAATGGTACTATTTTTATGATAATTCAAGTTTTAGCACGGAAAAAATCAAATAAAATACATTAGGTAGACCTAACTTGTGACCTGGTGGTCTAGGGGTAAGGTGTCGGACTTCTTTGCTGGGGTCCGAGGCTCAATCCTAGGTCCTGGCACAGATTTAACTGGTTACCAAACCCTCCCTTCTCTGACAAGAGGTGTATTAATCACAACTTGTGAATGTGGGGAATGCCAGGCCTCCACCTGTGGTTCGGATTCCACGTTAAACTGTAGGTCCTCCATTTTATCTCACAATCACCCTACCATTACACATTAGCGTAAGTGTGTATAAACCAAACGGGTAATTAGAGGCGGTGCTAATAATAATAATAATCCTAACAAAAAACATACCATAGTATAAATGTTACAATTATTGGTTTACGGCAATAATAAAATTACTCAACTCACCCATTCAAGAGGATTATGGCCATATCCGAATAATCATTTACACTTGGCTTGATAAAGACTTGATTAATGTACACTTTTCCCACAATTGAGATCAAAGATTGCAATAGACTATTTGGACGGCAAACTATCCTTCACACACCCTTGAGTGTGCAGTGATGCTTCCTATCAATGAGCTTAGAAAAGATTTTAAACACCATCTATCAGCCTGGTATCACAGATCACACTACTCTTAAGAGCTATCAGCTATCTCTAGCAGGGAAGAAAAATAAACAACTGCCAGTCAAACACCCCAACTAGGGCATGTCGCTCCTGAACTCAAGGGTATGTGTGGGGTGCATCGGCACACTTCATGACTGCGGACGGATCTACACTTGATCCCGTGATTGCCAATGCAACTGTCAAGTGTCGACAGCACATGAAGTATACTATTAGGATACAGCCATGTTTTGCCATGTCAAGGGGGCTAGGTGATTATGATGATAGTGTAGTAATAATTTTTGTAGTGCCTGTAAATAGGCTATACCTATTTCATATGTTAGTGCCTATTGCACAAATGAAACCCTAAAAATGCCATTTTTCTTTCTCGGTTTTTTAAAATTATAAATTTTAGGAAATTATCTTGAAAATTCCTTGAATAATGGGGCCGTGCATTATGTCTTCTTACATTTCATATCCAATAGCTTCTTAAAGTAGTTTCTCCTTGTGTCTCCCTCCTTCGGGCCACAATAGACTCTCTTCAGTAGCGTAATTGTCAGCGTTTGCCATAGTGGCCCCAACCCGAAAAACCCCAGGTGGGCCCAGTTGATAAAACTCAGTTTTTTATGCAATTTTTTTTCTAAATTGCCTATTTACAGTTTAATGTAACATTATACTCCCACATAAGCAGCCAAACGTGTGAAAAACTCAAAAGTAAATTAACAGGAAATGAGTAATTCAGATTACATTAAAAGGGGATTCTACTCTGTTGCCATAGTTGAAGGTCACAATATTTTGGCAGGGGATTCCCCCTTCTAGCTACACAGCTGGATCTGAATGATTAAGTAGTATATATGCCTCACTAACCATGAAGCTGATTGGTCCAACAGTATTTAGGCGGATAGCTACACAGTTTTCCATTTATTTTGTTTTGGTTGTCACATGTGATAGTACTGAAAGTTATGGTGTTCCATTGTGGTTGTTCATTTTGTGTACATCTAAGTAACTTGTTTTTCGAGCCGAGCTAATTTAAGCTCAAGATCGAGATCAAAAATTTTGTAGGCTCGCCATTTTCAAGCTTCCACTTGATGTATGTAATTATAATCAATTTTGAGTATGCTAGTTTTTTTTCAGCATTTATTTGAATTATAACCAGAAACACTTGGCACAATGTGACAATGTCGGTACTAGTTATTTTAAAAACTACTTTTTAAAATAACTGAAGTTTATATCACACATTAATTTAATCCATAGTTTATAGTTCAGAACTTTGACTATAGCACTCAAGGACCCGCCTCGGTGGTGTAGTTGGCTAGCACGCTCGTCGTGTTGAGCTCGACTGCTAAGGATGGGGAGATCGAGGTTCGAATCTCGGTCGAGTGAACTGAGCGTGGTTTTTCCTAAATGATTTTCCACTCTCCCTCCACGCAAATGCGGGTTCACTTCCTCTAATTCAACCTTCCCAATTCCTAATCCATTAGCGTAATTAGTACTTAAAAGCGTATAACCCGAACGGGTAGTAAGACGCGGTGCTAAATATTATAACACTCAAAGCTACAGTAGTGATGATGATAAAAATAATACCCATTATTCTAAAAAACACAAAAAAAAGTTCTTTGCCCTTTCTAATTTCTAAAATTAGGCCTTATCTGAAATTAAACAAGATTGTCTTTTATCAATATGTAAGACTAAAACATTTAATATCATTTGAACTAAGTATGTAAAACCTTGTTTTTTTTATAGCTATATAGGCCTAAAATTATATGAAAGTAGTCTAATTTATTGTAGTTGGCATAATATTTCTTATTTGAAGTATAGACCTACTAGTTAACATATTAACAGCTTTTACAGACTTACTTTTTAATTTATACATAATACGTTGCACAAATGTGTCGGGTTTGACCGAAAAATTTAGTTTAAAAACATATAGATATCAAAGTTTAAAAGTTTACTTAAAAAAACCCAATAAAACCTGGGCTTTAAAAAAAAACACCTGGGCTGGCTTTTTTCTAACCCTGATAATTGTCATTTATAAAGGACAGCTAATTGGCTCCCATCGATGTTTGTAGTACAGTAAAACCTTGGATTGCAAGCATAATTTGTTTCGTAAACGTGTTCATAATACAAAGCACTCGTATATCAATGTGAATTTCCTCCATAAGAAATAATGTAAACTTAGATTATTCATTCCACAACCCAAAATATAAAATTGATCAATACAAAATACTTTTTATTACATTTTTTATTTTAATTATTTAAATGTAACTGTACTGTAATCAAATTTCTTAATTAAATTTAATCGTGGCTGGTAAGAGGTAGACGAGAGATAGAAGGAGGTGGGTTATTGTTTGGGACGACTTTCACTGTCACTAACGGAATCACTGCTATATGTTGGCTCACTGGAAGCTTTTTCTTTTAGTGCGACTTTAACAAGGAACCTATCCAAAGACACTTGCTTTTGCCTCTTTTTGAGGATTTCGTGTAAATGTGACATTGCGTTTTCGTTAAGCAGATTCGCTCGCACTGCTACAGCCTTATTCGGGTGGTGCATCTCTACACAATTTTGCACTGTTTCCCATATTTTATACATCTTCCTAATCTCATTTGAAGCAAGGGATTCCTTCATCTTTTTCTCCTCCTCCTCAGATGAGATCTCCATAACTTCTTGCAGTTGCTCACGGTACAGATGCATCAGTTCGTCGGTGGTCAGCTCCTGGACATGTTCCTCCACAAGCTCTTGAATGTTGTCCTCATTCACCTCCAGTTTTCTGGTCTCCAAGGACATGATTTTATCGACAGCTGGTGGCTCCTTTTCATGAGCAAACACCTCGACGCAATCAGACCACAATTTTCTCCAGGCAGAATTGAGGGTTCTCTTGGTGACTCCATCCCAAGCCTTATCGATGATCTTAAGGCAGTTTACGATGTGAAAATAGTTTTTCCAAGACTCTCGGAGGGTAAGTTTGTTCCTTCGGTCACCTCGAAGCATTGCTGAAATAGTGCTTCGGTGTAAAGTTTTTTAAAGTTCGAAATGACCTGCTGATCCATGGGCTGGCATAATGGAGTGCTGTTAGGAGGAAGGAATTTGAACAATGATCTTGAATTCCTCCAGTAAGTCGGCCTGGAGGATGAGCCGGAGCATTATCCATAACTAGCAAGACTTTGAGTGGCAAACTCTTTTCTAAAAGGTATTTCTTCACTGCAGGACCGAATACCTCGTTGATCCACTCAAAGAAACAAGATACGAGTGACCCAAGCCTTTCTGTTAGACCTCCAGACAACGTTTAACTGGCTCTTCTGCACCTTGCATTTCTTGAAGGCTCGTGGATTCTCGGAATGATACACGAGAAGGGGCTTGACTTTGAAATCACCGCTTGCATTAGCACACAACAAGAGGGTGAGATGGTCTTTCATGGGCTTGTGACCGGGCATTGCATTCTCTTCTGCTGTAATGTAGGTCCTCTTTGGCATCTTTTTCCAAAATAGCCCCGTCTCATTGCAGTTAAAAACATGCTGTGGCAGATAATACTCGGAAACCATCAGTTTCTGGAACGCTGCAACAAACGCCTCAGCTATCTTAGCGTCCGAACTCGCAGCCTCTCCGTGCCTCAAAACACTATGGATACCACTTCTTCTCTTAAAGTTATCAAACCATTCCCTGCTCGCCTTGAAGCCTTCTTCGTTTTCTGTCGACGTACCTGGCAGTTTACTTATGAGGTCGGCGTACAATGTCTTTGTCTTCTCGCAGATAAAGTTCTCGGTCACAGTATCACCTGCTAGTTACTTCTCGTTTAACCACACGAGAAGCAACTTTTCTACATCTTCGAGAACATTTGGCCGTTGCTTTGATACTCTCGTGACTTCTTTTGCTGCATCTAGCCCCTTATTTCTTCTTTGATACTGTACAAATCATCCACGTAGACTTGTTATAAAATCTTGCGATGTCGAATACTCGCTCACCTCGTTCATGCTTCTCGATGATTTCATTCTTAACTTCCACCATAATCATCGAGCTTTCTTCTCATGATCTACCATTTCAACCTTTTTGTTTCATGGGGGCCATTGTTAGAGTACAGCTTCTAAAGAACAGTCACTACAGTTGGACACAAACACACACACGTGGTCACAATACTCTAATAAACAGTATTGTATACACTTGCGTGGATGTTGACTATACCCTACAAGTGAGGCACGCCGACTGATACCAAGCATGGGAGTTGAATA
The DNA here is from genome assembly GCA_902151425.1 of Timema shepardi. Classification (NCBI taxonomy): domain Eukaryota; kingdom Metazoa; phylum Arthropoda; class Insecta; order Phasmatodea; family Timematidae; genus Timema; species Timema shepardi. The sequence goes on along the minus strand of CABFVX010002387.1, from coordinate 39,677 downwards.
CCAGCATTCCCGCAGTGAGAGAGAGAATGGCAGAGATATAGAGATAACAGAAACATCTGCTCAGTTGTGCACAGCAGACAAAGCGTAACCATAGTACTACTCATATTGCAAGACATCGCTCGTTTATCAAGTTAAAATTTATTGAAAATTTTTGCTCGTATTACAAAACACTCGCAGACCAAGTTACTCACAATTCAAGGTTTTACTTTATGTAGGAACAACTCGAGGTCTTGAGATCTGTTAGGTCCAGACATCGAAGACTGACAACGAAGAATTTCTTCTAGTCCACAGTAATGTCAGTTCAGTCAGTGTTTGTGCCTTTTATAATAGAAATGATAGATGGCATGTCCATTTATTTTTATTTATTTGCATTACTGTGATCTGGTTTCCATTGTAGTTTAGTGAAATATTGAAATAAATAAAAATTACTTAACTATAAATCATATAGCAACTGTATTATTTAGGCAGTGTGTTTTGGGAATTTTCATGGAGCAATCGAAGATTCAGGGGTGAGGTAATTGCCTTTTGTGGAAGGTGTGAACATCATGCGGAGAATGAAAGGAAACCTAAGGTAGGCCTCTGGCTGGAAATCGACGGCAAGTATGGCATAACTCCCAGAAGGACAAACTACAGAAATTGAGCTTAAATCAACTGAGCAAGTTTGTCCGAAGTTTTGCCTGATGACTCTTTGGGAAGTTGAGAGAAGTTTCTCACAACTTAAAAATAGTTTTTCAAACAACAAAACTAAATTTACCCATGAAAATCTCAAGAATCATTTGGTTGGTAAATTAACTGTAATTTAGTAAATAATATTTACGTTTATGGGAAATAAATGCTAAGATATAGCATACTCATAGATAAAATGGGTTTTATTGAATTTTTGTGTCTTTTTTTTACTTTATGATGCCTATTTTTCTTATTTTCAATGCATTTCTAGTGCTTATAAATCCGCCCATGCAAGGTCATACATAGTCAGGGAGGGATTTTGAGGGTTCATCCTGCCCCCCCCCCCCCCC
>CABFVX010002387.1:12909-29152 GCA_902151425.1 Timema shepardi | reverse complement strand
CTGTTACACCTCGTGACCACCAAGTAGTCCTTCACAGAGACGCTCGTAAATCGAAGATAGACCCTCCCCACCACCAGCAACCTTCGGACAGCCGGGGAGACCTCCACTACGTGGTTGGTCACCCGCCTCTCCCTCTTTCCCGTTCTAAAACGAGGTTTAAACCCCTCTGTGAAAGACTCCTTGGTGATCTTCCCCTCTAGATTCTGCGCGAAGATCACCTCGCCCAGCTCCTGCTCCCCCATATCCACAGGCACATCATACACCGTCACCAGTGGCCATCTACGTCTGGGTGCCTCACACTTGAATCCCTCAAGTGATTCGACCCCCTTCCTCACCTTGTCTGTGTCCCCATCAGTCTCCGTTTCCACTACCACAGACTTACCAGCCGGCCGAACAGACTTGATCCTAATCCCGTCCCTTGCTGGTTTTAGCGTCTCCATCACTTTCTGCTGGATGTCCTTGGCCGTCTCTCCCTTACTTGACGTTATAAAGACCTTAGAGGTCTTCATCCCCTGCTCTCTCTCCATCCTCATGGTGGTTGCATTCTTGCCTCCAGGACCAGACGCGGACGCCAAGAGGGAACGCGAAGTCGTCGAGGGTCTCGCCGCTGCCATCTGCGCGAAGGTAGGCCGCTGCGCCAGGACTACCTGGTCGACCAGCCTCTTCTTTTCTTCTTCTCTTAGTCTCCCATTCTCCTTGGTTAATTCCTTCACTCTTCCTTCCAGTTCCGCCATCTCCAGGAGCATCTTCAGCGTGATTTCCCGCATTCTGAGTATACTACTCACTGGAGTCCGGTTCTCCTGCGTCAGGCCCTCACAGAAGACTGCTAGCCTGTCCGCCCACGTTACCGCCATTCCCTTTTCTTCCTTCTTCTTCTCCAATACTTGCTCTTCTCCATTCTTCCCTTCTTCCTTTTCTATTTCCTCATTTACCCCTATTACCTCTTCGTCCTCCTCTACTGCCAGCTCCAAGGCCTTTTTGTCCATCTTCTGCGCTGGTGTCTGTGCAACCCTTACCTCCCCATGTTCCACCCTCCTCTTCTCGAGCTTTTGGAACTTCAGCAACTCGCTTCCAGGATCATCAGAGTCCGAGCTGCTCCCCGCAGACGTCTCCTCCAACTCCTTCCTCTTCTTCTCCCCTCGTGGTTTTCCCGACTCCTGCCGCACTTTCTTCCCCTTCTTCTCTCCCTCCGACGCCCCCGAGTCAGAGCCCAGCCTATAGCTCACTGGCTTAACGTGTTTTCGGGGCTCCTTGGGCATGATTCGGCCTAAGACACGACCTGCCCCAGCATACCCCCAAAATCACCAATGACCGCCACTGAGGGTCAGCCTTATGTTCTTCACCTTCAGTTCAGTTATCTTCTCACTCGCTGGGCCTACTTCGGCCCAAGTGTTCCAAGCTGCCGTGTGAACTACTTGGCCGGCACGTGCCACCAATGACCCCAATAGTCCCAGCCTTAACCCCTTAATAACTTGGCCAATTTTGGTCCAATTTCTACACTTTCTAAAACAAAACTCTTAAAAACTCCCCCTCTTTCAGTACCACTTTTAAAATCCTCAAACTTCACCCCCCTTCACCCCTAAACAAACACACGTCTATAACTCCCACAATTTCACTCCGATTTTCGAGATTCCACTTCCACTGACTTCCTTGTTCCACGGCGAACAAAATGTATATAAAATACTCTTCGCCCGCACAATTTTAACCGGTTTTATGATGGAATAACCGGGAGCTTCCCTCGACACGTCCGCTCCCGACCGTGCTTGCTTAACGACAGATCCAACAAATGAAAGTCAAAACTAATATGAAACTTTGTTTTTTTTTAGTTACATGAAAGTGAAGCAATCAAAGATGCCATTTTATCAACAGTGCCATTGAAAAGGTAATAAATACCATCTTATCAAGACTTTTTAATGCCCTTTCTATTTACAATAAGAACAATAAAATGTGTTGTACACATGTTTTGCATGAAGTACCCATCATGAGCAATACCCGTATTTATCTTTTAATATGTTTTATATGGTCAATGTGAACACCATCAATGTCAAAACAAAGATTGAAGTATCACTAGATTCTTTGCAACCTCTTACACAACAATCCATTTGTATTTAACATATATTTAGACCTTCCTCTTCTAAGAGGACTTTATCTGAGGAGGAAAACCTTATTTCAACATACACATTCCCACGAGAAAGATAAAGTTCACAACTTTACTTAGAGTTGGATATTTTATGTTTTTAGTTGCATTTAATATTGTCAGAAAAATTACTGATATCCATATACAAAAACGCCAGCTTCCTTTTAATGAGCTTTTGTGCTTCAATTTGTTATTATTTCAGCGGAATAAGAGAGAAAAATGGTTCAGAAAAAGCCTGGGGGGGGGGTTTAGATCCATATGCTTGGGATTCACATTGAAGGTAGAGTAGAGTCTCGGAAACTCGACAATCAACATTCTGTGTGACTCGGCACATGCATGTGCACACAGTTGCTGGCGCCAATCATCACAATACAAGGTCATCCAACTGTATAACCTCTCAGTTTGTTTGTGTGGCTCGAGTGGAACAGTCATGTTGTGGTGTTTTTACGAGTGCTGTGTTTGTTAGTTTTCCAACTCAGTAACGTGTTATTTGAATCAATACAATATTATATGCACAGTACTATACTTCATTTCTATATATTACATGTATGTATATACACCATTATATTAACATGTAATATATTGTACTGTACATACATATTACTGTTACTGTACCATACAATGCTACAGTACAGTACAACTTTACCTATAATATTCAATACTGGACTGTGGTTCATCCTTGTTTAGTAAACATGACCGAGTAAACATGACCGAGTAAACATGACTGAGTAAACATGAATCTTACGCAAGTGCATTCGTAAAACTCGACCTTTCAATAACTCAACACCATCTCGAGTTTCTGAGACTCTCTTGTAATTAAGTTGTAAAAGGCTACTGACAGTGAGATAGTTGTTGGATTGGTATTTGATACAGTACTAAAATAACAGTCCGTCATCTTAGCTAAGTCAGGATCTTGTCCACCTACTGAGCTAAGGGTCCCGGGTTTGATTCTTGGCGTTGCCGAAAATTTATTATTGATGAAAATATGTACCCTTTAACATTGATAATTTGACGGCAGGGAACTGGATGTTGTGCCTACCTTAGTCTTAAGATAGAGTATAAGGCATATGAAGCTCTGACAGGCCTAGTAAGCCAGTAGTGGAAAACATGGCTTGTGTAAAAAAAAATTGACCTAGGTCATAGGCTGGAAACATTAGTGGATGTAAAAAAAACAGTGATTCCTATTTCTGACATGGAACTTTAATGTCTCTTAATGACAGCCCTCTCCACAACATACAAAATGACCAAAGTCAACTCCTCACCACCACCAAGGTCATGTGATGCACCACTAAACTATGAAATTATATTTACATAACACTACCTACATTGAACGATTAAAATTAGTAGTCTCAGTCCTATAATTTATCAATAATTGGAAATGTTAACCAAACAAGTTGTTTTGGATCATGTGGTGGTTCGAAGCCATTTAGAAAGTTTCTCCATAACTCTACTTTGTTCAAACACACTGTCAAACTGAAAACTATTTGTAATTTGACATTTTTTTAAATGTTTTTAGGTTTGCACAACCTCCAGAAATAGCGGGAGTTGTATCATTTCTGTGTTCCGATGATGCTTCTTACATCACCGGGGAAACTATAGTGGCTGCTGGAGGAATGGTGTCAAGGCTGTGAATATCAAGACTCACCTGCACACTTAACAAACTACCCCAAGCTATAAATTAAGGTTTCAAATAAAGGTTGGCACAATGTTGTAGATGAAATTCTAAAATAATAACATGTTGGTACGACCATTTTATCGGGTTTTGACTTGACTTTAAGTGGCAGTATTTTGCATCGAGCTACCACTTTAATAAGAATTTCAAATTGGTAAATTATCAGGAAAGGTAAAAATGCTTTAAAGCTCATTCATTAACTATATCTCTGGAATCCTAAGTATAAATATTGTAGGTTTAGTATGGACATGTTTGACACACACAAGGTTTATTGCTATTAAAATGTTGGGGATTGAATATAAATGAAACATCAAAACATTTATCTGATGTTTGTAAAAATTACATTCCAAGTAGAGAATAAAAATGTTGGGTGACCTGGCGGTCTAGGGGTAAGGTGTCAGACTTCTGTGCTGGCGGCCGGGGTTTAATCCTCGGTCCTGGCACAGATCTATCTGATTACCAAACCCTTCCTTCACCCCTGACAAGACATATTGTGAATGTGGGGAATGCCAGGCCTCCACCGTGGTTCGGATTCTTCACAATCACCCTACCATTACACATTAGCATAAGTGCGTATAACCCGAACGGGTAGTAAGACGCGGTGCTAATAATAATAATAAAAATGTTGTGTATCTATTATGGTTATAAGTCTCATTCTATTAATGAGCTTTTCTAAACTGTTTTTTTTAGCTATGCACATTAGATTGAATGATTAAATTAGTTCTTAAAGAATGTTTTCCAATATATAGCTAATTACAAGCTTATAGACACATTTGGTATTTATATTACAAATACAATATTGCTACGATGTTCTAGGTTGGAAATGGTGAAAATATTTAATAAAATAGAGTTTTGAACCATATCTTTGCGATCTTCATATTCTTTTTGAAGGTAATTAAAAAAAAGTTTACATACACACATTGAATATCACTAAAACCAAATCTAAGGAGGCTACAAAACATATTTTTAAAAATTCCCTGACTTTTCCAGGTAACATTTTAAAATGTTCCCTGACTACTGATTTTTAGTGGTGACTTTTGTTTTATTTATTATTGATCAGATACCAAAACACGTTTGTATCTACTAAACATAAAGTGTTTTATCAGTTATTTAAAAAAAAAAATAGTCATTTTAGATAGGCAATATTAACTTTTGTTTTAGTGTTTACTTGCAAAATTAATGGAATATTTTAGACATATTTTTTAATTTCATGACTTTTCCTTATTTTTAGTTAAATTCCCTGACTTTTCCCTGTTTGTAGCCACCATGAAATCATAACATAATACTCATGATATTTTATACTAGTCAGTTGGTAATTTGCACAGAGGTATACCTAGGGTCCTTTGCATCAACCCCAACCCTCCCCTTCCCACAGAAAATAATATCTTTACTGCAGTAGCCACATTATTTGTCTAAATATTAATGCTAAAATAAAATTAATTACTGTATAATAAATGTAATTTAATGGTGTGCACAGATGAATTGTGCACTGAGCATAAGCCCTGAGTTACTAACAATGACTTAAACCTATTTGTTACTGACCCATCATATTTCTTTATTATTTTAGTTACTTTTTTCTAATCATTCCTATTTTGAAAGAACTACATGCTTTACTGGAGTATATTATGGACATGCAGAATTTTTATATATATATATACCTGTGTTGAAACATTATTTCATTACTTATAAATTTATTTTAATGATCAATTTTAAATTTCGCTTTTCTATCTTTGGCTGAAGTGAATTCATCTAGTATGTTGTTTATATTAATATGTGAAATAACTTTATGTCCAATTGATCATAAGGCAAGGCTGGTCAATCTTTATTGCCTCATCACGGAACAAAGATAGCTCTTTATCAACTTAAGCTCGCTAAAGCTGCATTCACAAGATGCACAATCACTGGTAAGGTTGAATAAATTTAAAGTGCAGTCTCCCAAACATCAACCAGAGAGTACTTTTGTATACACTTAAATAAATCCAGGGGAGTTGCTGACTCCAATTCCTTGTTCAGCTCCTGCACTTGTAATTTGAACACTTCTAATTCGGACGCAAGTGCCACAATGTCTCGGTCCGATGAGTAGTTAAGTCTAAAGTCAGAAGCATTCTTTCAGCTCTCTCAAACTCTGACTCCTCAAGTTATTTCCAGACAAAAAAAGATAATTCTGATGATAGAACTGACATGTCCTCATATCGTGAATTCATTTTTGTTTAACTTCTATCATAAACTGTATTTATTTCTTTTCTAAAGTTTTGTTTAGTAGAAAGAAGGGGGCCTTTGTCGGGTGCACTCATTAACTTTCTTTAGCCTCATGTCAGGAAAATTGCCCTCTAATCTTATTTGAGGATATTTTTTGTGTGTGTGTGCAAACTTTGTCTGGTTCTGTTCCCTCAGCTCACATTTTCTGCAACAATTCTGCAAGACCCTTTAAAAATTTGTTTGCTACATCAACAGAAATACTTTCGCTTGAAGAGACTTTTGACCTTGTCAATGCGACTCAGTATTATTATCCATATTTGAAGAAGCCAGACAAATCTGAAGCCTATTCATCTGACTTGTGCTCCTATAAGGCTCTTTCATCACTATAATTTCTGTGATGTCATGTCAATCAGTAATGAAAAAACCGAATGTTATGACTTTTAAATGCGCTAATTGCTCTATTTTTTTTACCACCTCATATCACTGTGACTTTTGTAAAGTAACCCCAAATTTGTCTCCCTATGGAACCGCTGAAAAATTGAGTTGTACGGTTTAAAAAATGTTACAGTCGTTGGTGAAACACCCGCAGCATGGGAGCCAACAAAATTTAAACTATGGGCAGCACAGGGCATGTATGTTGCCAAATAAACCCGAGACAATCTTGCTTGTACGCTGCTATATTTTCCAGCCACGTTGTCGCTATCATATGCTTGACCACGGCATTCAGACCGTCTGCCTGCAGTTTTAATAAATATAATGTGAAAGGCCAGTTCCTGCTATTTCATTTGTATTAGTAAAATCAATTAAACTTTCCTTAATTTGATAAAGGCCATATGAGAGGTGTACACACCTCATGTAGAAATCTCTGTGATTTAATGAAGTGTTCCCAATCCTGAAAACCTTTGTCAGCAATCTCTGCAATTATATGAATTTTCATTAATTTGGATAGAGAGATTTAATTTAATGTTCCCAATCCTAAAAACCTTTGACCAAATGAGTTTTAGGCTCTTGCAAAAGGTTAAATACGAGAAATAAAAAAGCATCTTTATATTGGATGTCATCCATTGGTTTTTCACATGTTCCCCATTTTTTTGAAATGTTGAAAAACCATTTGACATCAAGATATCTTCCATCATTTGAGGCCAGAAATTTAAATTGGGATAAATCAACTGTGTACAAATTGAACACTACATCACTGATTTCGGGGATTCTCCACTATTTTATAGGATCTTCACAAGCAATCACTTTTAGTTGTATTCTCTTACACTTGCCGTTTAATTCATTTGAATCTGGTTTTTCATCAGTCACATCTATTATTGGATCACAGCACCTTGTCTCTGGATATATACACGAAGAAAACCACGGTAAAATCGTTGGCCTGTAAAATAATGGCATCATCTCATCTTAATTCTGTTAAAAAAATCCAGTCTTGTGGCTCTTGACAGTTGCCCGCTCCTCTTTCCGTTGAATAAGGTCTATCAGCTCCATCGAAATATGTTATACAATAACTAGCATAATTTTTTATTTCTGATTCCTCTTCAAGAACTCGTTTTCCTCTTTGGGTGCAGCTATTTAAGTTCTCAGCTTTCTAAATGCCCTACCAGATGGCTTTTTAGGTCTCATATGGATTAATAGTATCTTACTACACTGTATACCCTGCATAACCCTTAACTGATTTGACGGTAGGTCCAAACTAGCACACTGTATGAATGATCCGTTGAAGACTGACTAACAGACAACTGTCGGAGTGTTGTTTTGATACCGTGTCACGAGATCTAGTAATTACTACATTTCACACGACCCAAGTACTCATAGTCAGGGTGAGGCAAGGAGCATGATGAAGAAGAAATCTCACTCCTTTGTGCCACAGCATGAAGAACAGGAAGTTTCTTCCACGGTTGATCTCACTGCAACAGCAGCAATGTGTTTCCACACAAATATATGTCGTAGAGTCCATAGTCTCCCGTCATACCGCCTTGCCATTTCTCCTACCGCTCAGCTCCCAGCTCTTGTCTAAACTCACAACCTTACACAGATAACTAGAGACAGATTCATGGGGTGACTTTAGTGCCACCAGTGACCCCTAGGTAGGCCTCTGGATTTGCTTCACTGTGATTGAAAACTACATCCTCTCAGCCTCCCACATTTTAGCTTGTCACAGACAACTACATTTTCAAGCTATGGTTCAGGACAAACAACTACTTAATAATACAAAAAATATGAAAATTTATAAGAATCAGCAAAAAAAAGTGCTATTAATTTATGTTTTGCTATTGCAAATAAGCTGAGCCATCTGTTAAATCACAATGTCATTTATACTGAATTTTAACCTTGGACAGAAATAAAAGTTGTCTTTACTTGTTATTGCCGGTTATCAAAATTTTCAACCTGTCAAGTGATATGTACTTTATTTTCAGCACCTATTGTGTAACCAAGCAGCGCACGTTGCTACAAACGAAATTTAAAAAAACACAGTTTGGGAAAACATTTTTAAGAAAATACAAACAAAATTGCAAGGATTCCTATAAGACAAATAAACTTGAAGAACAATACACTTGACCTGTGGGGCTAAGGAATAAACGTTTTTTAACATTTGAGCTATGGAATCAAATATGAGTTTTATTTTATTATACTATTTAATATGTCTACACAAGTCCAAATAGTATGTTAATTATTAATTAAAAACCTGGTTTATGTAAAAAAACAAAACAAATTGTGGTCTGTTTATTCATTTAAGCAGTTGAATAACTGGCCCCATGGTGTAGTGGTCATGATCCTAAGAGTCCTGGGTTTGATTCCCGGCTGGTACCATGGGTCATTTTTCTGAAAGATCCTGATTGGGCGTCTCCTGGACAACAATACATTATTATTGGCTAATCTTCCCACAAACTGGGTGATTTAGTCTCAATTCAATATATTCAAATGTACAAGTATGTAATTATGGTTAGTTTATTTTAATGAGTGGAAAACGGGTGAAAATTGTATCTATAAGTATACTTATTTTATTAAGAACACATTGTACAATTCATCAAAATTATAAAAGTGGTTAAACTTCTTGAAAGTTTTTTTTTCCCTTATACATTCAAAGCTGCTTTTGCAACTATTTCTATTACTATGTTCTAATTTTAAGAAACACTGTTGCAAAAAAAAAAACTATTGTTATAAAACAAATTATAGTAGGCCTAAAGTGGGATATAGAATACCTATTTTAAATTCAAACAATTGTTATAAAACAAATTATAGTATTGTTGGATATAGAAGACCTATTTTAAATTCAAACAATTGTTATAAAACAAATTATAGTATTGTTGGATATAGAAGCCCTATTTTAAATTTGTATATTTTTATATTAAATTTTATTTTTTAATAAATAGTTTTGAAGCACTAGCCAACCATTGTTCTTTTGCGACCCCTGGCTCTCACCTCTTCCAACTTTTTCATAACTTCTTCAGCGTCTTTATTTGTCTTTATGTAAAACTTAATAATGGCAGGGAACAAACTTTCTACATTGGCATGTGTACTAAGGATAGCACGCTCCAAAACATAAAGATCGACACCTTTGTTCATTGTACTTGCATCCCCATGACTTAAACCAAAATCAATCATTACCAGAACTTTTACATCTCCTTTGTCCACTAGTAACATGTTGGATGTTGTGAGATCGCCGTGGATTATGTTATTTGCATGCATTTTACCAAGAGTTTTTCCAATTTCTTGTGCTATATGTTCTAGTTTCTTCTTCATACTCGTTTCTTCAGAGTTTTCATCTGTCAACGATGCTATATAGTCTTTAACTGTGATACTATTTTCAATATACTCCATATAAATACATCTTCTCCCCATATCCACTAGATAGAGTGCAGGTGTAGAGATGCCTGAAATTTTAAAAAATGAGTTAAAATATACAAATGAGAAGGCACGAGCGCAAATGACTGGTACTATGTTAATTTATTAAATACATGGTAAATGTGTGGAGAATATAAAGTTTGACACATACACGATTACACATGTCATGTTTTTATGTGTATTTAGCTTACAGTGTACTTTATAAAATGAGAAGATTGTTGCTGACCAGCCCTAATAATGTAGCAAAGAAAGAGGGAGGGATCCGAAGAGGAGATATTACACCAGCTTCTCACTTGGCAGTATTTGCTGACATTAACATTGCATATGTTAAAACCCACTAAATGAAACTGTTCATTTCACGAATTGGGCAACATTTCTTGACTATCTTGTAAACTGGGTGAAATTGCAAAACCCTTGCTCATTTAATGAACTACCTACAATTATTATGATTCATTATAAAATAAGTATGTGCTCATATAGCTAATGGGAAACCATTCTGACATATTGCCTCTAAATCGTCATATAAAATTCCAACATTATTTCTGGTTTTTCTGACAGTCTTTCCTTTGCTTGTTAAACTTACAAAAAATTATTCTTAGTGAAAATGTTTTGTAAGAAATGTGTTGTAACACTACACCATAATTTAGTACTTAAGCATGGTTAGTAAGAATTTCTGCTCAATGCCGAGGTCAGTATACTATCGGTATCCTACACAATTCATACCACTTACAACCGAGGCCGCTGAGTCCGATTCTGGAGCAATTTTGGGTGGAGTTGGAGTCGGTGAAAATGTACAGACTTTAGCTTCGAAACCGAAAAATTATAATATAACAATATTTCTAAAAAAATATTATTTAGGACTGAGATTTCTAATTTGGATTTACAAATTTATTTAAATATAAATTACAAAGAAGCTTCCCATGAAGTCATCTGTATTGGAGCATTTTAGTGAATCAATTTGTTATTACTAATTAATATACACTAGCCATTTATGAAGGAGTCAGAGTAAGAGTGAGTTAATAAAAAAATAAAGTAGTCTGCGTCAAAGGCTTGGCATACAGACTCCCCAGCCCTGCCTACAACATGTATTAAACCACTTAATAATTACTTCAAGGTGGGTCTTTGTGGGGGAAAAAAAAAATCCTGATCATCACCTGTTAGGAGACTTCGCCAAGAGCCACTACAGCAAGGACCCTTACCTCCCCCCCTAAAAAAATAATTCAGGGTACAACCATGGAATTCATCCACATCCTCAAAATACTTATGTTTAAAGTCTGGCTCAGACTCATTTTCCCACTATGTTTGCTCACCCACATGTAGAGTAGGTGAACTGAACAATAATATGTTTACAAATGTGCTACACCCGGTGGCAACAGAACCTTATTGTGGAAGTAGGAGGGCTCAACCCCCAACATTGTTTACAATTGTTTTATTAAATGTTTAAAAAATAACAATTTGCTTGATCAAAAATGATCTCTAGTAGCTATTTGAAGTGGTTCTTGCCTGTAAACTTAGTAAATAAGATTACCCCTAGAAGCTATTTAGAGTGGTCCTCGCTATTAAATTCCTGACAGACGGCAAAATACAAGCACTTTTGCTAATTCAAAAATTTCAAGCCTAATTCCTGATTTTTCCGATCAGTGGCCGTCCTGCTCTATGCAACAAGCATTTTTCTTTCTCCTTTTTGGATGAATTTGAACACATGCAGAAATCTTACTAAGTATTCAAAAACTTCTGAAAGATCATTCAAATTAAATATATTTTTATAGAAAATAAGTTATGTGATTTTTTCGGTGATTTAAATGAAACCATCAGCCTTCTATCAGTTTTTTGGTGAAAAGCCCTTATTTCTGTTAATTAAATTAAAGGATATAAATTAGTGGCTTCCCAGGTTACTTTAAGAGCCTAGAAAGACATAAATAAGGCATATAAATGAGCAGAGTTTGTTGCCTTCTCATCTCTTGCGTCGAGCACACATTTTCCCAAATCTTGCTCATAAAGTTTCCCTGAGAACTTCAAAGGGATTATTGCCCTGTGCGTGAGTCAACTTTGGCCTTCGAGAGGAATGTCTTACCGAGTGTGTGGCGGGCTGCACGAGGCCAAAGTCGGTTAAGAGCTTTTCTTCTGAGCCAGATGTGGAGAGGAGACTTGTGTTTTCATGTTGATTGAAGGCATACCTTAGTGTTGGGTTTGTTGGTGGCCCAAGTTCAAACTCCAGTCGGAGCAAGAGTGGATCAGAGATTGACCCAACTCAGTTGAGTGAGAAGTTTGTGAGTCTTGTTTTTATAACGTGTGTTATCTCTTATCACTCCCATGACTTAAGAATAATAATTCATCCTTAAGTTTTAAGTTAGGTTTGTGTAACATAATTTTGGGCTACTTGTTTTTGTCATGTGATTTACTCCACAAACCATTTGTGTGCTCTCCCAAGCTTGGACAAAGTTTTTGTAACCAGAGCAAACAGATTACTAATTAATTAAACTAATTGATGATTATGAGTCTCTTACTGTAAATAATACTTTCAGTTTACACAGTGTTTGCTCGATTTTATTGATGGTTCAGTATTATTATCAACAAATAAGCAAGTCAATGATTATTTTGTAAATTTGATTCAAATTGTGTTGATATCTAAACATCTTTAACAGATTTTGTGTGTCTAATGTAATAATGTTACCATTTAGGTGCCACATGGTCTAAGGTGTCACTGTTGCAATAGACTAGACTGCCAATGACGAAGAGATTGGGGTTATAATTCCTGTTGGGTATAATGAGGGTGGTATTTACTGAATGGTTTTTCACTCTTCCTCTACACAAAACGGGCACACTTACTCTAAATTTAACCTTCCCTCAGCCCTAAGACATTAGCTTAAATAGTACATATGTGTATAACCCGAACGAGCTGTAAGACACAGTGCTATAAAAATAATAACATCATGTAATGTTATTTTTGAAAAAATATTTGTTTCAAAAAGATAATTGTTTGCGTCTTAGACCCCAACATAGGCCTATTTATTATTGCAAACTAAAATACTTTTGGTACTCTCTTGGGATTATTTCATCAAGATAACTTAACTACTTTAAATTTTTATGTACTTAAATAGGATAGTGGGATTCTGGTGAGTTAATTTTTAACATTATAGTACCATAAAGCGTACTAACAATTTTAGCTATTATTTAATTTCAATATTCTTGTGCAATAAAAAAAGTTGTGCCAATTTACATAGATACCCTACCTTAATGTACATGTCAAATATCTTCCAATACACTTGTATTCTATATTTAAATTATATAAATGTTATGTTACAATGTTACATTATTAATGTTAGGCCCCTAAGTTGATTGTATTTCTGAAATCTGTTCTAAAAACTAGTATACTTCATATCACAACTTTCAATCTAAAGTCTCATCTACAAAGTTTGTAAAGCTCCACATCTGTAAAGGCCTAGTCCTCATTCTTTAATGGTCCTTAGAAAGGGAAGTTGCGTCTACACAGTCCTTGTCCTTAATAACATGATCATGCCAACCAATGAGAATGTCGGAGACTACATCCTGTTAAATTCTTTGAAAGAAAATTATCTCGAGCAAGGCGCATGCAGGGGTGATCAATGAAGCAGAGGTTATGAATACGCCTACTAATGAGAAGTTTAACCCACCAAAGTGACGCCAATCTTTCCGAGGACTTGTTATTTCTTAGAAAATTGTTTCTGAGATGTTACACTTCTTAGGGTTCTTAATTTTCAGAAAAAAATATTTCTGAAATAACTGTGTGTAAAACTATAACATAATTTCATTTTAACTTGTTTCCATAGCAACAGATCCCTTTGCTGCCATTGATGTTTTCATTTTGATGCACAGGCACATATTTACTTTGATGCAAATATTAGTCCTTAGCGGTCCGTATCGACTAGTCCTTAGAAAGTTTTAAGTTGATCCAACTTCTACAAAATGGTTAGGACGAGACTGTAGACAGAGCAATCTGTTAGGGCCTTTCTACACTAGAACACAAGTGCTTGCGGTGAATACTGTTAGGACATCGGTGTTCGATATGTTCGATACTTCTTTTTCAACAGGCTCGATAGCATTTTAGTTTGTATTTAAAATGAACTCTATCGTAGCAGATGCTTAAAATACGATTTTAGTTTTAGCATTAAATACTACCGGCTACACATTTTGTTACTTTAGGGGTAATTTTAATAAGATGATATTATTAAATACAGACATTCAAAAATGATTTAACTTCACCCTGTATATAAGAGAATAATTATGTTAGTGTTTAAAAGTTTTGTAATGTATGTCTGTATTGATTAAACAACAAATCAAGGTTAAAAAATAGTTAAAAAGTGAGTAACCTCTATTATTATTATTATTATTATTATTATATATTAACTACAAAGTGGTGAGATATGTATTAGATATCATTACGTTATTTTTAGCATTTTATACTAATAAAGTTAAATAAACTTTTTTCCCCAATGAAATCAGGTAGGCAACCGTATTAACTTTAATACAATCTCATGCATGGCTAGAAATATTAACACAGCTGTGTTCAAAGCTTTTAATTAAAACTAACTGGCTGCTTATAGCAAGTTGGCAGAGCTACAAAGTCCTAATGTGAATGCCCCAAATGAAACTAACGTTAACGTTATTTTAATTTGCGTTTCATCCAGAAACAGTGTTTGTGTTCAAGATGTGTCCGAGGTTGGAAACTGTCTTGACATAGCAGTGTACCAGTGCAAGAAGCTCCATTCAAACCAAATATTTTAAGACTTGGGCACAAGTCTCGGACATTTGTATCAGACACTTGTGTCCCTGTGTGAAAAGAACCTTATGCTGGGATCACGATCAACTTAACTTAAACATAAAGGATCTCCTCGTGTGTATAAATGGAAGCGATCATGATTCAGTTAACTTAATGTTGACTTGCAGCTAACTTAACTTAAGAGATGTAATAGTTCTTTTACTTTAATAGTGAACGTTACTTGAAGCTACTTGAAGGGTATCACGTGATCTAGCCAGGCAATCATTAAGCGAGTGACATCAACAGGGCTATTTTGTAATTCATTTGTTGGTTTTAAAACCCAAGATCTACTTTTTATCTTATGTTCTGGTGATCAGATATTGAAACAAAGTAATTAAACTAAAATGGAAAAGCTAAATTTATCAAAAAAGTTTGGTAACGATTGAAAACTGTTAACATTCACAGATCATCACTTTACAAATAGTAAAAATCCCAGATTATACTCGAGAATGCAGATGTTTGGCTCGAGTTTTTACATTAAGTTGATCATAATCCTGGCATTTGTGTGGAGTCTTTTCTTACGGACCCATGCACCTTAACAGATACAGAGTTTGTAGACAAAGCTCAATTGGGATTAGGGCCAGTCTATCAAATATAGAAATTATTGGTCATTGTCTTAAAGTTTCGACACAATTTTGTTTTGAAGCTTTATGACTCACCTGCTACTTTGCATTTCATGATTGATCGCGTTTCTGCCCTTATTCTTTCCTTAGTGAGGTGTTCATCAAGTTCTACGTGACGGTAACTTTTTTTAAATCTTTCTTTAACTAAAGTAGATTTACCTAAGTAAAAACCCTTGTATATCTTCGCCTCTGCACCTTGCTTGATTAACTGAAAGTCCCCACCCAACATACCGATAGATATTAAAACGGAAAATTAATGGGTTAGAATACTTAATTTTAAAACCCCTATGAAAATGATAACGTTGATATGCATTTAAAAGTATGAATGCAACATTTCGCGGTAAATAAATACGTCCACAGATAATATTTCTCTAAGATTGTGATAATTTCACCATTTGTTGCTGCTAAGTGCTAAGATCAAAGAGAAATAAAGATTGCCAACGATTATTATTAGAAAGCGTCCATGATACACTGATATGATAAACATCTAGCGGCTGGGCTTAATACTATTTGGAGGAGAGCATTCTAGCAGACAACTTTGAACTAAAGTCGGTTCACGGTAGGAATTGTTTTCTGAAAGGCCCTTTTCCTTAATATAAATCTATTAAGCCCGTATCACACGACACTAGCTCGTACTTGAAATCCAGTGTGCTAGCTAGCACGTCATCATCTAGCGTCGTGTGAATCAGAAAAAGTATACTGGTTCTGCCACTTGGTACTGGCTACCATACTAGTTGTGAGGATAGAACATGCGCTATTTTCGTACTAGTTCCGACACTAGTTTGTGTAATTCGACCAATCAATGCCCGCTCAGACTATGTGTAGAGTAAATAATAGAAATGGCGCCGACATGGTCTTCGGATGTGATTTTGTTGTTGGCGGAAAATTATTCTAAACATCCTTGTTTATATAATACCAAATTGCCACAATATGACAATATATTTAATATATATAAATTCTATTTAAAA
>CABFVX010002387.1:0-11764 GCA_902151425.1 Timema shepardi | reverse complement strand
TTATTATTATTATTATTAGCACCGCGTCTTACTACCCGTTCGGGTTATACGCACTTACGCTAATGTGTAATGGTAGGGTGATTGTGAGATGAAATGGAGGACCTACAGTTTAACGTGGAATCCGAACCACGGTGGAGGCCTGGCATTCCTCACATTCACAAGATGTCTTGTCAGAGGTGAAGGAAGGGTTTGGTAATCAGATAAATCTTTGCCAGGACCAAGGATTGAACCCCGGCCGCCAGCATAGAAGTCTGACACCTTACCCCTAGACCACCAGGTCACCTTTTATAATAAACAAATTATTGATATTAGACATACATTACGCCAAATATCCAAAAACTGTAGAGTTAACTTGAACACAAAAAAAACTTTAACTAGGCCTAAAAATATTTTTAAAAAAAGTTCCATTCACATGAGCGATGAGAGTAGAACATAATATTGATGAAATCATGAAAACAACAAGACTGCTAGTTTATATTCATTATTATTACTCTTGCCCACCCAAGCTTAAGCTTATCTTTTATGTGTTTATAAATTAAATTTATAGTTATTATAAATAAAACAAGCTATATTCAATGTAATACTAAAACATGGTTGGTATACACAAACGATGACGCTTTATACTGTTTCTGTGTGAACTGTATGGGATCATAGATGTAATGCAAAGTATCATGGAATGACATTTGTTTAGTGTGAATGATCGTGAGAAAGTTACATGTCATTTTGAATATTTACCTACATTTAGAAAGTGATTTGGACATTGTGTTGTAGGGTTTGGTTTAAATTTGTGTTTATTAAAACTGTTAAAAATTTATATATATATTAATGTAATTCCATTTTCATATTATTATGTGTGTAATTAAGTGAATATAATATCTAAACATTACATCATTAAAATGAAAAAAACTGAAATGGAATTGATAAAGCGTGTCAATCACATTAAAAATTAGGAAAGAGGAGGGCACATAGGACATTTTTATTTCCCTCCAAAGAGAAGTTTATCATTTAAATTGATTTATTGTACTATAAGAGACAGCACTAGTGCATATCTGGATGGTAGTTTCCCTCCAATTTTCAATAAACTGAAGGAAATATTCTTATTATTAATTTTAAGGTTAGAAAACCAAATAGTTTCATTTATTTTTGTAAGGGCGTATATTTATCAAACATTTATTTTAAGATAATTTTGTGAGTTAAATAGAACATAAAGCTCTCACATTATCAGTTAAACAAATGTATTGATGATGAACACATTGGCTTTTAGGATAGCTTAACTCATTTTTGTAATAAGGGGAAGATTTGAACATATCTAAAGGTGAAATTTTGATTTGAACATATCAAAGTGGGAATTTGAACAATCATATATACATTTTAGGTTGCATAGAGCAGTTTATTAAAATTTGTCCTGGCCTTACAGTTTTGGAACACATTTAAAGGCCTACTCTTAATTTGTTCTGATTAAGCTATATACCCTATTACAGATATGTATATTATTTTTTGTTGGCATTCTATAGGCCAAAAAAATTGTGGGGACCTACATAAACAAACAAAACCTTATGATCAAGAAGAGGCTATATTAAAGGCTGTGATTGAAGAAAAACTTTCAATTCGGGAGGCTGCAAAAATATGTGGCATGATTGATAAGCTCTATATTATAGAGTTAAGAAATACATAATGTGTTGGCTGTTATGTATTCAGCTAGAAGTCTGTGAGTTTTCTTATTCTTTGATCTCTCTTTCATTTCCGTTTCCTGTGCTTTTATCCATGTAATGGTGGCGCTAAGCTGAGTTCATAATTTATTGGCATATTATATCTATTAGCATCATGACTAATCCATCAATTACGAATAACTTCCTCCATCCAAAACAATAGTTAAGTTTCAACAACTAGCGACGAGTGATTTTTTTTTAAAATTATTTTAAGAACCCTGAGTTTCTTTTGTGTCTAGTATCGTGTGTGTAGCTCTCGCGTGTGCAATTTCCAAACGCCAACAGTCTCGAGATGTTGAAGTTTTCCACTTTTGACTCTTGTATTGAAGACATCAAGTCATATTTTGCCAGATTTGAACATTTCAACACCACTGAAACAATTGCAGGTGATGTAAGAGTTTTATGGCTCTTAAGATGCATTGGCCAAGTCGCCTACCAGATCTTAAGACATCTCTGCTCACCGGTCGCACCGGGAACCAAGACTTTCACCCAACTAAAGACTCTCCTCGAAACTCACTACGCTCCCACCAGTGTACGAAGAGAGTTCTGCCTTTAGTACTCGCAAACAGCGTGTGGTAGAGACCTACGTGGCCTTCAGCCTATCTTTACGTCATCTTGCCACCACTTGTAGCTTCAGAACATTCCTGGATGACACCCTCAAGTCACAGTTTTATCACACCATTTAGTCGGACATGGTTCGCGACAAGATCAGGAATGAAGAGGGTAATTTCAACTCCATGATTTTTCTCACCACTCGCTTCAAAATCCCTGGACCAGCCACTGCACCAGCCAATGCCAGTGACTACCCTAATCTCATCAACGCGATTCGCCCATATCAACAGATGAACAAGAAATTCAAGAAAAAGTTCCAATCCAGTAGAGGACCAAATTTAGCTCTCGTCAGGATCAAATAATCAGCCGTCTCAAAGCGCGTTATGTGAAGGTTGTGGTGGGCCTTATGCTAGGTCTAATTGTCACTTCAAAAATGCACAATGTCATAGCTGTCATTTTAGAGGACATATTACTAAGAGTTGTCGCAGGGTCAAAAATTCCAATCAGCATCACGAAGGTGTCCGTCAAATTTAAGAGGACATTCCTTCAGTGTTTGTTCAAACTACTACATCTTGTGACTTGTTCGTTATCAACAGTAGTCAGAACCAGCGCGTAGCAGTGTTCAGTTGGAGGTCAGTGGTGTACATCTCACCATGGAAGATGATATAGTGGCCAGCGCTAATTTTATTGGTGAGCCAGTGTATCTTGCACATTTCAAACACCTTCATCTGGCGAGTACCATTAAATTCGTGGTTTCACTGAGCACGAACTAAATCTGTTAGAGGAAACCCCTCTTAGAATTTATTATCAGGGGCAGTCTGCTACGTTACCCCTATTAGTAGTTTGGAGCACCTTTCCCTCACTATTGGGTAAATCTTGGATCAGCCATATTCATCTCGATTGGAATGTTATCATTCCCATCAACTATGTTCAGCAGGTACAAGGTGATGTGGTGGGCCTGCTCAGGAATAAATATCCCTTAGTCTTCAAAGAGGTACAAGGTGACATCGAGGGTGTGGAAGTTAATGTAGTTCTGAAAGCGGGAATCATTCCAGTATTCTATTACCCTCGTGTCATTCCTATTCCTTTGAAGAATGCTGCCACTGGCCCTTGAGGAAATGTAATCAAGCTGTTTTAGTCAGAAAACCATTAGTCACACCTGGGGAATACCTTTGATAATTTTTCCCCGGGCTAACAAATCTGCACGGGTGTGTGGAGATTTCAGCGTGACGGTAAGCCCTCAATTAAATCTTGAGCACTATCCTTTACCGGTTATTGATGACTTGTCTACTGTTAAAGGTTCTGTTTTCAGTATACTCGATCTCGCTTACCAACAGCTAAAGTTGGGACTAGCTTCTCAGGAGATTTTGATTTTAAGCACTCCGTATTGATCATACAAGTCCCTTCGCCTTCCATATGGTTTGTTTAGGCTCCAGCCATCTTTCAAAGCATTATTAGTCATATATTGGCAGGTATTGATAGTTTTATTTATTTGGACGACATATTAGTGTCAAGTAACACAGCTGAGGAGTTCCTAAGTAAAGCTAAAGTCATTCTATAAAGTTTTGTGGATATAATGTAACTGTCAAATTTGAAAAATGTCATTTTCTAAGGCCAAGGGTTAGATTTTTGGGTCACATTTTGGATGCCCAAGAGCTGCATCCGGATCAGGACCTAATTCAGGCTCTCCTTCAAACCGAAGAACCTTCATAAAAACCTGAATTCCACTCGTTCAATGGGTTTGTGACCTTTTACGCAAAGTGTATCACCAACATGTCCACTTTTCTTCGAACGTTGTATGTATTGCTCAATCAGGATACGAATTGGAGGTGGGGATCTCAGAAACAAAGGGATTATCATCAGTTTATTCAAGAATTGAGTGGTGATCAGGTGCTCATTCCTTACTCTACTGGCTTGCCACTCAGAATGACCAGTTATGCCTCACAGAATGATGCGGCTGCTGTCATCTCTCACATCTTCCCCGATGGGGAGGAACGCCCTATCGCTTTCTCATCTAAGAGCTTCTGCAATGCTGAGAAAAACTCCCCCAGTACGATAGTGAGGTTGACGCTATTATTTTTGGACTTAAGAAATTTAGTAAATACCTGTTTGGCCGACCATTTGATCTATGCACTGACAATGACGCATTGGTTTCTATTTTTGAGTCTAAAGCTAAAATTTAAACTCTCACTGCTCTTCGCCTACAACGTTGGGCCATCCTGTTGTCAGCCCTCCAGTATAAGATCACATTTCTAACATTTGAATTGCTTCTTCATGCTGATTTTCTTAGCCGAAACCCTCTCTCCGATCAGACTGAGGTGGAGTCTGACATCTACAGGATCTCCTGGGTGTATCTGGGACCTCTAATAGCGGTCCAGGTGGCTACCAAGACCAGGAAGGATCTCATATTGAGTTGAGTTCTCACATATGTCTTAAATGGTTATCCTGATGTGGTGCTCAATTAAGGTTTTCGCTCTTTTCATCGGTGAGCCCTGGAATTGCCTTTTTGTCTGATTGTTTATTGTGGTTGTCTAGGGTCATCGTCCCTTCAGCGTTTCGTCTCGAAATCCTGGAGCTACTCCATGACCGTCATCCTGGTTTTAGTCGCATGAATAACCTAGCACGTGGTTTTGTGTGTTGGCTAGGGTAAACAGGTGTGGTGTTTGCCAATCGCTCCAGTAAACTGCTCCTCACCAGCCTCTGATTCCTTGGTTCTGGCCTACTAGAAGGTGGCAAAAGATCTATATTGATTTTTCCAAATTTAAAGGTAAGACTCTACTCATTACTGTAGATGGTCATTCTAAATGGCCCGAGGTCCGCATCATGCACGAAGGGACCTTGGCAAAGCACACTTGTGAAGCTTTGCGCTCAATATTTGCAGCCTGGGAGCTGCCTGAGGAGGTTGTTTCTGACAACGGTCCGCTCTTCTCATCAGTTGCATTCGCTAGCTTTCTGTCTAACAATGGAATTGTACATTACCCTTCTCCTGTTTACCACCCCCAATCTAACGGTTTGGTGGATATTATCGTTAAGACCACCAAGACAGCTCTCATGAAACAATTGTTTGATGTTTCTACTAAATCCAGAACCCTTCGGCATAAAGTAGACGCCTTTCTTTTGGCATATCGCAACACGCCTAACACGGTAAATAAGGTGACACCAGTTGAAATATTTTTGGGCCGAGAGCCCCGAATCAAGCTTTCGCTTCTCCACCCGTCCATGCTTCTCAAGCAAAGAGTGAAGGAAGCTCAGGCAAAATCCACTGCTTCACAATCTTCCAAGGTCACACATTTCTCCCCAGGTGACCTAGTGTGGGTGTGCTCTATCACTCATCGCAAACTCAAGGTGGTTCCAGGTGAAATTCAGCATATAGTCTCAACTGTCTCATATCTAGTGATGGTTGGTGGACGCTCCAAACAAATTTCAACATCTCATATACGCCTTCGAGACCCCAAGGCTGTTCCAGTTGAGTTGTCATGGGAGATGGTCAAGCAGGCCATTCCAGCACCTGTGACTACCCCTACATCTGATGGATCAACACCGGGCCCTCTAATTCAGCCCCCCTCCCCCCGGTTGCTGACCGCTCCCGGCCAGCATCTCCAGCTCCAGAGCCTTCCACGGATTCCACTCCAGAGACCCTTTGTCGAGCTCCCAGCATGACGGCTCCGGCTAACACCCCTGTGAGACCTGCTGCAGCGCCTCCAAGATTGCCTGTCCCCCCGAAAAGCCTCGTCAAACTCATCGCCTGGGGGCGCCCCAGTAACAACTCGCTCTAGACGTCAGGTCGTCAAACCCTAATGCCCGGACTTTGTTTATGTTTCGCATTAGTCAGAACTTTGATTGTGTTCCTTTCTCACAAACTGTAGTTGATTGAAATCAATACTATTAATGGTACCAAGGGCTTGTTGTTACTCTTGTATTCTATATACCAGCGCCGACAATCAAGGATACGTTTTATTACGCGTGGAAGAGTGTTATGTAGTTAGCCAAAGGGTGTGAGTTTTGTTATTATTTGCTCTCTCTTTCATTTCCGTTTCCTGTGCTCCTAATCATGTAATGGGGGCACTTGGCTGAGT
Organism: Timema shepardi; assembly: GCA_902151425.1. Classification (NCBI taxonomy): domain Eukaryota; kingdom Metazoa; phylum Arthropoda; class Insecta; order Phasmatodea; family Timematidae; genus Timema; species Timema shepardi. The sequence continues at coordinate 5,427 of CABFVX010002387.1, read as the reverse complement.
TCAAATTCTAATGGCACATTATATCTATTATCATCATGTCTAATCTATCAATTACTAATAACTTCTTCAATCCAAAACTATAGTTAAGTTACAACATTGGCGAAGGACGTATTCCAGAGAAATACTCAAATGGGCCTACTCATGACTACTAAAAACACACACACATAAGCATCAAGATTGTATTAGTGAACAAGAAGTTAAGCTTGTAGTTTATAATATCAAAAAGTGTTGAGCAATTAATTATGGCATGGCCTATTTGCAAATCCGTAAGTTTACATTTGAGTATGATACAAATTTAGGCCGAAAATATCCCGTTAAATGGGATACTAACAAAATTGCTGATTTAGAATGGATGAAATCTTTTATGAAATAGCACCAGTCATTAACATTGTGAAAACTTAAGAGTATGAGTCGTGCTACTTGCTTCAATTAAAATGTCGACGAATTCTTAAACAATTATTAAAGAGATTTAAAATCAAACAATATTTATGGTAACACGGTATAAAATCTTGATTAAACAGGACTTACAAGAGTGAATCAAGCCCCAAATGTATTGGCCAAATTAGGAATAAAACAGGTTTGCCAAGTTGTCTCAGGTGAGCGTGGTGTACTAGTTAATAACAATGTGCAAGATTGTAAATGCATAAGGGAACACCATACCACCTCTTTTGTGTTTACTCGAGCAAGATTTCATGACACAATGTTGAAAGGTGCACTACCAGGAAGTTTGGGACTACTCTGTTAGAACCAAGTCACCCAACCCCCTTGAATGGAATTTATACATGTGGAATATTGGTATCATCGGGCATTGGATTAGAAAGACATTAGTTGTTTTTTTCCAAGGAAATTATTTGTGCCCTATGTATGGAATATTTAATTTTGATTTTGTTGCAATGAACACATACAATTTGAAAGTAATGTATTAATAATCTTAATTTTTCAGATTGTTTTTTGATTTGTATTCAAACATTTTGGGAAAATATTGAAATTTTAAAAATATTCCTTCAAAAATTTATTTGTTTGTAAGAACTTAAAAAATGCTTAAGAGATTTGGTTGCTATGGTTGATACAGCTGTACAGGTTTTCTGGAAGCTCAGCAAAGCATAGGCACAATTTTCTGAAAATACCCCTTGACACTATCTGTAGAATAGTATTGTGTCACAGTACCCGTATTTGTACAATTTTGTCTTATTATTTTATACTTAAATATTTTTTTGACATTGTGTTTGGTGACTGAAATAATGTGTTGAATCAAATTTTTGAGTTAGTTTTATGATAATTAGTCAAATCTATTGTTTGACCCAGTAGTAGCCAAATATTTTATTTAAATGTTAAAATGGCGTAGAGGTAATTATTCTACCTTTAAAAAAATGTGAGGCCTCCAAAGACTATCAACATTTTTTAATAAGCATTGGGGTTCAATGCAATCTTCTCTCACAGTAAAAAAATAACCCTATTCTACGATTTCTTAGTTCTATGCATCCTACTGCATGTCCTAACTATCACGAACTTAAAATAAATTAAGGTTATAGAAAGTGTGGATGTAAATCAACCTATATGAAAAAACTTTAAAAATAGATCTCTTAATAGAAGATTATTGTTTATTACTCAGCCATTATATACCGTACCAGTTCACATATCTTTGCATGATAAAAAAAAACATAGACTTTAAAAAGCATTAAAATCATATTATTGAAATCTAATATTATCAATTTTTCTAACCTTCTAATAAATGTTGTACCCAGGTGCTTCAGAACCAACGTGCTCAACGCCCCCACCTCCACCCCAGCCACAGCAGCAATTGCAGCATCTTCTTCTGACAACATTATTCAAAACAAAATGCTCACAATTAAGCTAAGCTTGCAACGATATACTTGTATTATCTAGGCCCTAGGGGATGAATTACCATAGAACAGGTATTGATGAATTACACAACCTCGGACCTGAGCGATATACTTGTGCAATTAAATCTATCATCTTCTTCTTTATCTATGATCTTGGCCCTTGGGCCGCCTTTGGATCATTTTAGAGATTAGTTATTTAAATAATTGTAAATCACGTTTTACCTCATTAAATTAGCTAGCTTCAATAAAAATACATGAATGATCAATCCAAACGGGTAATACTTATTTTCACTTTTAACACAGATAATAAAGAATTGATAAATTTAACAGTTGAATAGAAAGTAAGATTTGTAAACGAAGTAAAAGTGGTTTTCCAAACCACAATTTCAAATTTTAATTTAAGCCTATCTTTATCCACCTTAATGCATATAAATAACATAAAAGTGTGCACAATGTTTATATTGCACGCAGCTTATATATATTTATCAGTGGCAGATCGTGATTTGTTTTCATGGGAGGGCACAAAGTTTAAAATACAAATAATGATAAAAATATAAACTAACGTGTTATTTATATTTTGTAATGGAAGGCCGTCCTCCTTTCCTTGACATCTGAAAATGTGTCAATCTCTTTGTTGTCAACATCAGAAATTGAAGTAATACATTTATTTTCGACCGAAAGAACTGCTAAAGCATTTAGTTTTATTTTCCATAATTGTACTTCTTAAGAAAGTTTTAATCCATTTTAGGCTAGACAAACACTTTTCACATTCACTTGTTGACATAATGGAGTGCAAATAATGTCAAAAAGTTCAAAACTTTCAGATAAAAATACACTTGTGAAATAAATACTAATAAAGAAGCATGCACACTGTAACGTCTTTTATTCGCAACGACTCGAACATACTGAAGGTAACACACCAACATGGGCTTAGGCTTGCGTACATAATTTATCAAAACCACTCTACTACTTCCCCAATAGCGCCATAAGCTTGGGTCAAATTCAAAGGGGGTCTGATCGGAAAGAGTTTTGTTTGAAGGTTTTTGCTCAGCAATTTTAAATATCATAATTTTAATAAAAACTAGAAAAAGGTTATTTTGATTTTAATATTAACTTATATATTAAAACTTATAATTGATTGGATGTATGTGGCAGGGTATGTGCCCTTGTGCTTTTTTATGATAAGCTGCCACTGGTATTTATATATAGTACTCAAGCCGAAGGTTTGTTAGATCCTCAACAGCTACACCCATCAGTTGTTTAAGAAAGCCTAAGCAGCACTGTAAGGGTGAACTAGGCAAATGAGTAAAGTTGTTCCCCATTACATGCAGCGTTTAGTCCTCAATTTGTAAAGTAGTGTATTAATTGCCACTTTATCATGTATTACTTTTTTTTATAGTGTATGCTTTTAATTTTGTGTGTCTAGCATAGTGCTATAGACTTAAACTTAACAATATAGCTAACTTTGTACATTGTACACATTTATATTAATTGGAAGCATTTTTCTCCATTGTAAAATACATTATGTTTCAAATTCAATAAAATATGTGTTCTTTTATAAAAACCAGAAACTACTTTGCTGAGGTTGTTTATTTGTTTCAATACCTTCAAATATCATATATTTAATATAATACTGAAATTATATGAGAAGATAACTTGTGAGAAAATTTCTAAAACCAATTTAATATTTTAGGAGGGGTTTATTTTCATATTAATTTTTTGTTATCTTTATTATTATTATTTTTTCTAATGCACGCATTGTAATGTACCTGATTTGCCTCTAAAGAATATGTGAGAGCATTGACAATAATATCGTCCTAGTTTTATAAACATATTTTATTTAAATAATATAATCTATTACGTGGCACTTAGAGCACTTCTTCTTCCATGAAGGCACAAAAGCCACTGTAAATGACGTCGAAGTGCGTGACATAGGACCTGCAAGTTAATATGACAATTTAAAGTCTTTAAAATAATAACTTCCTCTTCTAGAAAGATCGATATGCATTTTTAAAAGGTAATTTGAGTCAGTTTCCTGTTCTCGGACATTCTACCTTCATCCAGATGTGCTTTTTTTATATTTTATTTTTTCTAAACACATGCTTCTAGAAGCTTCCGTGAGTAATAGATATATACGAAGGATGGTGCAATGAAGGGCACTAGGAGTCCAGTTCTTGATGTACTCGGACTGCAACTCCTGTCCGCGATTACTACGATCGTGTTATCAGCCGCCTCTCTAAATTGTTTCGCTACGCGACATGATCAGTTTTCCGACCATTACAAATAGTGATTATTGAATAAATAAATAGTATCATACTTTACAATTGTTCAAGAACCTTTCAATTGGCGCTCGATCACGGGGCTATAAATACCAATTATATAATCAAAATACAGTACCGCTTCATTGGCTCCCAATCGCGGGGCCTAATAATTCCGTGTCATATTAATTGGCGCTCGACCACGGGGCTATAAATACCAATTAGATCGTCAAAATACCGTACCGATTTAATTAGTGCTCGACCACGGGGAAATTATCATCTAATTAAACGGTAATCTCATCAATTGTGATCCAACAGTGGAGCCCATAAAACAAGAACTTTACAGCATCTATTAATGAGAACCACACGCTCCTCTAGAAATGTATACGATCATCAGTATTGTCTTATCTTATTTGTAGGCGACAAGGTAGTGGTCTGAATTTCGTACAGTTGTACTTAGATCAGGCTTTTACTAAATAGTTTAAACCACTATCACACTTCCTCTAACTTCTACCTTGCTGTAATCGACCTTGACAGTAGGGCTTATAAATATATGAATAGCTTGTAGGAGCAAAATTTGTGTAGAAATATTACTAAGTGTAACTAATTTATATTATATACATATTAAAATATAACTTTTTTTTATTACGTTGGCTTCAACTTTACTGTAAGAGATGTGTTTATCCGGGGAAGGGGGAAACTACTCGAAATAACTTTTAAAATAGTTTAATTTAACCCCTTAAGGCTGCATGATGGTAAGACTGTTGGGCTAAGAAAAGAGCCAAAATAACCCTTACTTTGCTACATTTTTCCGGGATTATGAAATATCGCAGGAGTACGTGGTATTTTTTATTTTGTAGTTCAAATAAATGTCTATGTTTCTATAGAAAGATATTATAAAAAATCATGTTAATTAATTTATTAAATTGATGCAAAATTTTGAATTTCTACGTTGTAAGTAGGGTCAATTTTTTTTCTATACAAACAATGAATTTTAGCTCAAATAAAGGGACGTATTTTTTAAAAATTAAAATACCACATAGAACTTACGTAATTTTGTGGAAAAATTTGTTTAAATTAGTTCAGCGATGTCCTGCCAGGAACTCTGCTATCGCGTACGTAGCCTGCCTACCCCCTCCACAAAACCCAACCCTCAGATGTTTGTTAACTTTCTCTTTAAGCATTGTCGGGTGACAGGTAGCAGGACAAGATTAACACCCCGTTACCCCCAACCCCGTTAAGGCCGGTCTTGGGTCATTAACCAGATCTATGCTTGCTGACACATCTTGGAAGTTTTGAGCATGCCCTTTCAAATCCATTGAAGA
>CABFVX010002386.1:77750-113918 GCA_902151425.1 Timema shepardi | reverse complement strand
ACAAACTAACCCGCCCCCCCCCCCAATTGGTTTAAATTTGGTATTGACTTCTGCTGCAATTAATTTAATATTTATAGTTAATTAAAATATATTGTGTTGCTTAGTATATTTCCATACGCATCCGTGGTCATATGTTCTAATGTGTCAGTCCCGAAATTTAATGTAATTATGGTAATTTGAGGCTTTAGGTTCGAATCTCTGATGGGTTCACGAAGATAGTGATTTTAAGATTTATTTATTTCGTAAATAGTTATTTTAGCTATGTTATCACTATTTTTACAATATTTAAATTTATTCAGTAATATAGAGCATGATATTAAAATATCAAAGTTTTCCTTTAAATAAAATAACTATACAAACTTTAGTTTTACTTTGATGTGAACTGCGTGTATTCAAACAGATATTGGTTGACTTTTAAAACTAAACTATAAATATGGCCCTTATTACTCTTTTTTATCCCCTCCTCATAGTTTGATAACATTGCCGCATTTACTCTAAACAGTCCCGATCATCTTTATTTTCTTGATCGTCTTTAATCACCGTTGTAGGCCTACTATAAAACTAAAAAAAAGTAGAGCGTCTCCGTTAAATATTTAACTAGTCAAATCCAAGCTATGAGACTTAATTAATCTTTAAAAATACTCAAAAATGCCTAAAATATGACATTAGTATTTTTCCCAAATAAAATAATTATCCTTTGAATTTGAAATGGAAACATTTAATAATCGTTATTGCTTAACTCGGCTTAAAATACTACACTAATAACACATAGTGATTAAACCTCTTAAAATGTTACAAGAACGATGCACAAGGTTGGCTAAGAATCTATCTAAAAGTTGTTTTGATGGTTGCGCTGTCTAAGGCGTTACTATCACAATAATCTCGACTGCTATTGACGTGGAAATTTTTGTTATAATCCCAGTCAAGTCTAATGAGTTTCTTTTAATAAATGGTTTTTCACTCTCTCTCTCCACCACAATGCTGGCGCACTTCCTTTAAAATCAACTTTTCTTATCTGTACCACATTAGCGGAATTAGTACATATGTATACAACCCTAACGAGTGGTAATAAGCCGTGCTATAAATTAAATAAGGAAAACCTAACTATAAATTGATGCGCTTGCGCAACACGCATACAATTAGTATATTCCATCCCGGCTTACTAAACAACCCACCTCTTTCTTGATTAACCGGGATATTTGAAATAAATATTACACTCAAACCAGTTATTGAAACTAAACTCAGTTTTTTGCCTTATTTATTTGACAACAGATACAAATGGGCCAGTGAAATAGTTTTTTCCTTGTTTAAAACTATTATTTTTCAATTAGTTTTTGTAATATACGGTAAAACGATTCTACTGGTATTAGCTCCATTTTTATCCAATTAATACTTGGTGTTAACCTTAATACGATGCAACGTTTGATTCTCTTGGTATTTAACACGTTATCCGTGGGGTGAGACAATTCACGAATAATTGGTTAATATCAACCCTGAAATACAACACAAATAGGTTTCAGATTGATTAAAACTTGTGCCGAACAAACAAACGGACATTATTTATCAATTTTACTATTAATAGGGGCGGGTCTCTTAGTCTATTGGCCAGCATTCCTAGTCACTAGTATATAGGATTATTATTACTATTAGCACCACGTCTTACTACCCGTTCGGGTTATACGCACTTACGCTAATGTGTAATGGTAGGGTGATTGTGAGATGAAATGGAGGACCTACAGTTTAACGTGGAATCCGAACCATGGTGGAGGCCTGGCATTCCCCACATTCACAAGTTTTCATTAATACAAGTCTTGTCAGAGGTAAAATAAGGGTTTGGTAATCAGATAAATCTGTGCCGGGACCGAGTATTGAACCCTGGACCCCAACACAGAAGTCAGACACCTTACCGCTATACCACCAGGTTAGCCTACTAGTATAAAGGTCCTGAGTTTGATTTCCGGTGGTACCATAGGTACTTTCTCCGAAAGAGTATTGTTCCTATGGTTACCATGGCCTGGCTAATCAGGCTTAAGTTAGGCTTAAGACTTCTAATGACCTCACATAATCATAATTATCATCTAAATAGTGCAGGAGTAACCACACCAACATGGTGCCCAGCCAACCTACCTACCTTACTTCTTAATACTGTTATATAATATCTGCCAATACTATTAGACGACCAGGAATGTAAAAAGGACAAACCTTAGTGAAATACGCTGACAAAGAGACTACTAATAAATAGTCCTTTCCACTGCATCTTACTACCCGTCCAAGATACACTTATTTTAGTTACGATAATGGTGGTGGATATGAGAAAGCTTAGAATAAACACATCTACACTTACGTGGGCTGGGGGTGGGGGGTAAGGGGGGAGAATGGCAAACAATTTAATAAACACCAACATTGGTACATTAAGACGGGAATCGATCCCTGTCTTCTACTTCACAAGTAAACCAAACCGAATGAGACTGATATTTAGTTCCTTTGCCAATAATGTGGGTGCACATTTTTCTTTAGCGCCACGTCTTACTACCCGTTTGGGTTATAAGCATATGACTAATTATGATAATGTGTTAGGGATTAAAAGGGTTGAAATTATAGTAAGTGAACCCACATTTTCGTGGATGCAGAGTAATCTAGAGAAAACCACCTTCAGTACACACGACCGACGATCATCCCATAATTAGTAGTCTATACTATTGCGAGAGTGACACCTTATACCATTTAGCCACTGAAGGGGGTTAGTACATTATTAACTGTTAAATAGCACATACATAAAATTAATGATCTACCGGGTATCTGAATTTACTAAAGCCAAAATGATATTACTTCTTTCTCTCAAACTTTATTTTAGCGCATGCTATATACTGTTTCAAAGATTAAATATGTTTAAAACATTTTGTGCAATCATCAATATGTTTGAATATCTTATTCCGGTTGTCTTAATAAGCTTATTTGACACAGTACAAATTGTTTGAAAGCTCCATTATTCTACATAAAGAGAATAATAAAATGAGAGTGTGTCTACAAACAGATTCTATTTATTCTTTGATCATATTATAAGAGTTAGTTCCTTCAACGACCGCGCAGCTACACCAACATCAATCCGTTGGTTTTATTATTTCAGCTTCTTTTAAGTTTATTAAATATTTTTGTGAATACATATTCCAATATTACCATCCAACACCTTAGCTCAGTCAGTAGCGTGTCTGTCTACTGAGCTGAGGGTCTCGGGTTCGATGCCCAGGGAAGCTAAGACATTTATCTTTGTTGAATTGTGGGCTTACACTTTCACAGTGATAAATTGGCGGCCGTGGACTGGATGTTGTGCCTGTCCTAGTCTTAAGTTATATTATAAGGAATATGAAGCTACGACAAGCCTAGCAGGGTGGTGGGGGAAATTTATATGACTTGAATAAAAAATTGACCCAGTCCTCAGGTTGGGAACAGTAATGGATGTAAGAAAAACATACTCTATCTGATATAAAGTTTTGTAGGAACGTCGCTATACAAATAAATATTCTATGAAAATATAGATGTTTTATCATTATTTTCAAGACTGTACTAAGGATAGGTTTTTAGGGTACACCACTCCCTCACTCCTCGCTCACCCGAATAAAAAACAGCAAGTGATTAATTTAATCATCCTCAATACCATATTTTACTGAAGTCTTAAAAACTTTCCAATATTTACAATGTTAGCTATGCTAAAATAAAGTTAAACAGTTTCAAACAAATATTTTATATGTATGCATGATAATAATAATTTGCCATACTTTATTGCGAGACAGCATTACACGTCATTAAAGATAAGAAGACCACATAAAAATGTCTGGGTACGACACTGATTATCTTACCAGCAGATTCAAAAAGAACATAAAATACAGTGAATGTCAATAAAACATTTTCTATCTATAGCAAAGTAAGTTTCTGATAATAAGCAACTTTTAGTTAAAATACAAACTTACATCATATATTAATCTATTATTATGACTATTCAAATCACCCCCCTCTCTCTCTCTCTCTCTCTCTCTATATATATATATATATATATATATATATATATAAAATGTGTGTGTGTTATCTATCAAAAATTACATCTTCAGATGACACTAACGTTGATTTAATTATTAATAACCCACTTTGATGGCCGCATTGTCTAAGGCACTACTCTTACAGTAGACTAGACTGACGTTGATTGGGAGATCGAGGTTTGAATCCCGGTCAAATTTACTGAGGGTGGTTTTCCAAAATAGGTTTAAACTCTCCCTCCACGCAAATTCAGGTGCACTTCTTCTAAGTATAGCCTTCTATAAAACCATGAGCTTAATTAGTATATAAGCGTATAGCCCGAATGGGTAAGGAGACAAAGAGCTAAAATAATTATAAACGTTTATATTTGTCAAAGGTGACCTGGTTGTCTAGAGGTAAGGTGTTGGACCTCTGTGCTGGGGGTCCGGGGTTCAATCCTTGGTCCCGGCACAGATTTATCTTATTACCAAACCCTTCCTTCACCTCTGACAATACGTGTATTAATCACAACTTGTGGTTGTGAGGATTGCCAAGTCTCCAGCATGGTTCGGATTCCACGTTAAATTGTAGGTCCTTCATTTCATCTTCACAATCACCCTACCATTACACATTAGCGTAAGTGCGTATAGCCCGAACGGGTAGTAAGACACGGTGCTAATAATAATAATAATATTGTCAAAATATTCCTTCAAGTACAGAATAAGTTTCAAGGACATTCGGTTGTCTTGACACATTTGATTCCTTCTCAGTAGATAAGATATTATAGTAATAACCAGGGCAATTCTATTGTGAACATAAATAATGTTTATGTTCCCCTTGTTGAGGAGCTGCTCCTTATAATTATTTTTAAAATATTTGTTTGTCATTTTAGATACTTAGGTCACATGTTCTATCTTGTCATCATTTATTAATCCTTTTTAAGGCATTTATATGGGATACATTTAGTTTTAAATACCATCAATGTATTTCAAAAGTAAGGTAAGATTTTTTTGCCACATTTGTCGAATGAGAAGGTAATGTAAGTTTCAAATTGACTTTGTATCCTATTTCTTGCGTGCTTTAAAAGTTCTCTCGCCTGGTGATACTGCAAATAAGTTGGAGAGGGTTGCATTAGGAGGGGGTAGTTATTACTTGTGAAGCAGATATTTGAAAATCAATATTATACTTAGCAGAATGAAAAAACTTATTTGTTAAAGATACTTATTGAATAATATTATATATATTTTATTTTCCATTTGTTAGGTGCATGTCTTATTTAGTCTTGTGGATTCATTACGATTTTTTTTTTACATATTTTTAGATATGGTTTTCTAAATTAAAATTATTTTTTATATCTTATAATGTAGTTTTATAGGTAATTTATTGACCATTTTTTTTACATCATCAAAATACGGACCTTGGTTATAACTTATAGATCTACGATATAGCAGATTGATTTAAAATTAATAAGTTATTGGTTGACACATTTTAATTTAATTTTGTGTTTCCTATTAATGTGACCACCTTGGTCAACGTAAAAGTATCAATCGCTGTCAGACCACACGGCTTAAAATAAAATGTTTCTTGTCTTTTTCTGGAACTACTTCTCTGTTTTGTGTATGTTTATAAGCCCTTTCGCTCTTCGTATACAACCACCTCCTATCATTTCTATAAGAAAGAAGAGAAACAACTAGACTGATTATCTAAAGGTAATGGGAAAGCTTGCGTCTATTTCTCAAATATCTTTAAATTTTCTGTTTTGATCTTACCAAAAAGTTACTGTATTTGTTAGAGGAAGGCTAAACAAGAACCCCCGCCCCCCTATTTTTATATCAATTCAAGCTTCATAGCTCACCAAATAAGTTTAAAATGTCGTTGAAAATGAGATAATGACAGATACACACTCATTTTGTCCTCCTATTTTTGATAAAACTCAAACTATTGGGTCGTTAAGGTTAAAGAGCTCTGTTGGAATATTTCGACTTTATTTTAGCGTGAACTATATTTTAATATAACACATCATATAGTAAAATATTGCATTAGAGCTGATTGTCTGGGCGGCAATTTCTCGCTTAACGAGGTGGCTCCTTTAATGATGTCTGTTAAGAATAATAGCCTTAGTTCGAAAATATCCAGCTGTTAGTAAATTAAGCACATTTAATAAAGTAAGCATCGCAGGTGTATATAACATCAATTGAGGGAAAGCTGTTAACAAATTAAGATAAGTTAAAAAAAAATCACAATTGGTTCTTGTTTAGCTAAATAAGTAATATTTGGAATAGAGAATATTTCTACAGTATAGCCAAGGGCTCTCTCTTAAATATTTTTTTATTAATAAAAGCGTCTTACTACCCGTTCAGGTTATACACATATTATAATTATTCTAATTGCGTATAGCAAGTAAGGAAGTATTTTAGAGGTAATCTACCCACATTTACGTGGAAGGAGAGTGGGAAAAATTTAGGAAAAACAACCCTCAATAGACCGAACTAGGAGACAAACTCTGGCCTTCCCACCATCATAAGACCAGTAGAATACGAGGATGACGACTTAGACCATTCAGCCACTGAAGTGGGTCACTCTTAAAACGATTCTAAAAATATACAGAGTAAACTGATCTTCAAATTCTCTTTCAAACACTTTTGGTGTGTGCACCGTCTAGTATTCACCATTTAGGATAATTATCAGATTCCCACTAGTGCGATAATGAATAGAAAGATATAATTTGAGTAAATAAAGCCCAATTTGTATCAAGGGAAAGTGAAAAAGAAGTTGAAATAAAAAACACACAATCAGAATACCCAGTTTGTATTTGAAATTAAATCTCCTCTCGTGGTCAAAACAATCAAATTTTAAAAAAAACGACAACCTAGACTACGTGACCACTGATGTAGGGTTTCAAACCTTACTCACATTGTAGAATTATTATTTACCAAACAAACCAACCCTGATGTAAAGTCTGTTCAGCGTAGGAATTGTTTTCTGAAAGGCCTTTTTCCCTACCAAAAATCTATTATTTAGTAGGATATTGGTAGGAAAAAAGACCTTTAAGAGAGTAATTCCTACCGTGAATGGAGCTCTTCTCTTGTTTAAAAGGAAGCCAATTAATAGGGCTAGAATTGCTTGTCTAAAAGGTTTTGAGGCTATGTGAGGAAGTAGTTCGCGTGTGTTTGTGGTTGCTTGAAGGTTTTTGGGTGAAGGGGTGGGGGGCGGGCATCTGGGAGGGGTATGGGAAGGGTGAGGTTAGAGTAACCGCGTTGAATTCCCGACATCGCTTCCCTAAATTGGTCTGGGATTGCAGTTCCCATTTCGCGGTGAAATGCTTTCGTTTCTGTGAGCCTCTCGCAGACTGAAAACTATTTGAGCAACTGTTACGAAATTGCTACAACTCACTAATTTTCTTGATGGCGACCCTGTAACATAGCTTGCTTACCATAACAGTGATTTATATCTGATATATTAATAAACTTGAAATTGATCTTGATTAGATCAAAGTTAGTTATATTAGTTTTTTCTTCTTCTACCCCAATACAATTTTGTCTCAATCTAAGTGAATTTTAATGCAGTCTCTTAAATAACACCCCCTTTTTAATAATGTTTTATTTGTTTAAACAGTTTATTCAATAGTCTAAATTGGAATAAGCCTAACGCTCGTTCAGCTAATGGTACATGAATAGCAAGGTTTGGAATATAAAATGAAGTAAAGGTTATGCATCTAGCCACATCAAGTAAAATATTTTGTAAATTTGTAAAGATAAACATGGAAGCGAAACTTTAACTCAGAAAATTTGATCTCTCAAGCCAATGCTCTACTACTTAGAAGTAAAAATCACGACACCCCCTAGTCACCAGTGACTATGGTATCAACAATAGCTCATGGTAGCCGATGGTATCCAAACGTCCTTCACAGGCATCACCAAGCGTACGAGTGAAGAATTACCCCGAAAATGGGAAGAATCCTGAATAGATCAGTGAAAGAACATTGGAGTGGATTAAATTCACGTGTACAAATACTGTTTTAAATTTAAAAATATTATTATTATTATGTGTTCTGTCTTACGGCAGGTTCATTCTCTTTGTCAGGGGACTAAGACCACCAACGCGACCTGTCCTCTGCCCACTCCTTCAGCGCCTAGAATATTCTTCTTCCCTTCAATTTATCCAATATTTGAATCCTCCTTCTTCCTAAACTCCTATTTCCCTAAACCTTTCCTTCCATGACGTCGTGAAGAAGACAGTTCCTCCGAAGGATGTGTCCGATCTATTTTGCTTTGCACCGAAGAATAACATCCGAAAGGGTTGTGTTCTCAACCACTGACAAACGATACCGAAGAAATAATTTGCATTCCATAAACGAACAAACTAAACATTAAATAGCGCTGATTACGTCAACAATAGTGGCTATTTATAAAATGTGGTACTTTCATATCGTTTACTTAAAGTTAAAATTCTCCCCTGGACAACTCTTTAAGTTAAGTGGATGGATAAGTTGGCGGCATTGCGATGGCTTCCATTTAAAATCTCAAGGAAAACATTTTCGTTACGTTAAGTTAGCGGTACGAGTAAGTTACGTGAACAATAAGTTGATCGTTAAGTTACTTGAACATGTATAAAATACTAGTTTCTTTACGCTAAGTGAACTTTCAATGAACATAAAGTTGATTATGATCATGGCTAATTAAATAAATGTTTTGTTCTGAAACTCAACACAAATACGGGTATATTTTCTTTAAACTATACTTTCCTTCTTCTCTAACTTTCATCTAGTGTAATTTAAATGTGGAAAGCCCGAAAAGGTAGCGAGGATTGATTTAAAACTTCCCTTAGTTAAATACTTTTTGTATTCAGAAAGGTAAGGCTTAAAAAAAATACACAGTTTTCAAGTTAAGCTAAACATTTTATTAGCTAAGTAGAACCCTTTTTGCCTTATGAAGATAGAAATCAAAGAACCAATGTAAAATATATTTTGTTTTGTCTTTTTTAAAACATATTTTTGACACATTTCTCACCCATTAAAAATATATGTAATTATTTTTAGGATTAGGATAGACACTTATTTAGGTACTGCAATAAAACGTATGTTTATTAATGACCCAAATTTCACTCCCTGCCTCTTAAACAACAGTTTTGATCATAAAACGTGACAATTACAAATGTTTGACTATGCGACAAACGTAATAAAAAAAAGTTAGTTATGTAGATATTTCAATCATACATTACTTGATATGAAAAGTATTTTGGCTTGCGGTCTGATACCAGGACAATCAAGAATTGATAATAATGTACTAGTAAACTCCACAATTTTTTTATCTCACTATCCAAACAAACGAGTTTATTTATTTTAAAGTTAAAGTTTAAAACTGAATGAGAGAATACAATTTAATAGCACAGTCCCGACAAGCCTTTACTTGCCTTGGTAGCAGACTTTGCTGTCCTTGAGAAAATCACATGATTTTAAACTACTTTTTTAAATTTCACTGAAAGACTTTTCATAATTTGGTAGGATATAATAAATTAATGCGTCTTGGAAATTATTCTACCTTAGCCTCCAAATGACCGCATAAAGCAGATGTATTATCATTTTAACGAAACTTTCTTTCCATTAAACCTTTTTCCCGTAGCCCAGTTTAAAATTAAAAGTCCATTTTTTTAGGGGGTGCGGGGGGCTAATTGAAACCATGAAAATGTTCTGTATTCATAATTTATTTCTTGTGGCAAAGTTTATAGTCGCTAACCAAACAGTAGGCTATACATGAAAAAAATTCAGGTTTTTAATTAGCGAGGCTAATTTTATAAATGGAAATTTTTCTTTGATGTTTTATTCAAAATTATTTTTACGCACCTCTTTTAAAATTGAAATTTTTCCTGTAGTTTAGACACATTGCGCATACCCACAATTTATTATTAATAATAATAATATTTAGCACCACGTCTTACTACCCGTTTGGGTTATACGCTTTAAGTACTAATTACTCTAATGGATTAGGACTTGGGAAGGTTGAATTAGAGGAAGTGAACCCGCATTTGCGTGGAGGTAGAGTCGAAAACCATTTAGGAAAAACCACCCCCAGTTCACCTGACCAAGATTCGAACCTCGATCTCCCCGTCCTCAGCAGTCGGACTCAACACGACAAGTGCATTAGCCAACTACGCCACCGAGGCGGGTAGTTTATTATTATTAATTATTAATATTTTTGTAGATGATTTAAAATTTGAAGCCCATTCGACCACTGAAATGGGTGTAGAGTTATATAGCATGACATAAGTGTGTATAGAAGACACTAAAATTATTTCACCTGATTCAGTAGATGCATAGTCTAAGGAGTCACCCTCGTATTTGACTAGACTGCTGATGACAAGGAGATTGGCGACCAAATCCCGGTCAGGTGTCATGAGATTTGGGTTTTTAAAAATTGTTTTCCACTTTCGCTCCACGAAAATGTGGGTACACTTCCTCTTAGTTCCACCTTTCTCAACCCTAACACATTAAATTCATTAGTAATTATGCGTATAACCTGTACAAGTAGTAAGACGCGGTGCAAAACAAATATTTAAATACTGAAAAGCATGAATTTATATGAACCAGTTAAGTCCAACATATTCTATACAACTTACAAAACATAAATACACATTTTACTGCAAAACTTTTTTAATTTATGATTCAATTCTCTCTCTCTCTCTCTCTCTCTATAACAAAGTTGAATTGTTCTTCATACGTCCATATAGCTGGGCTAACAATGGAAGTTAACTTCAGCACTTTTATTTTACATGAATTCGTCACTACGCTGCCTCTAATCCTGTGACGTAACTACGTCATTGTTCGAGATGACGCTCTATAAACACAGCAGTTTATGATGCCCCTGACATTATGCAAGTTTATCGACGTACAGTTTCATTCATGGCAGCTTATCGTCTTGTAGCAATGTTAGGTACCTAAAAGTATCGGAATATGTTTAATATTATCTAGACAAAGTGGAAATAATTTATATTTACCTACATACTATTTAAAACGTGATGCTATTATTATAATCATCATTATTATTATTAGCACCACGTATTACTACCCGTTCGGGTTATACGCACTTACGCTAATGTGTAATGGTAGGGTGATTGTGAGATGAAATGGAGGACCTACAGTTTAACGTGGAATCCGAACCACGGTGGAGGCCTGGAATTCCCCACATTCACAAGATGTCTTGTCAGAGGTGAAGGAAGGGTTTGGTAATCAGATAAATCTGTATCGGGACAGAGGATTGAACCCCGGGCCCCAGCACAGAAGTCCGACACATTACCCCTGGACCACCAGGTCACCCGTGACGCTATTAATTTCGACATTAATTACAGGAATTAAGTTTCTATATCTACTTTCACGGATGCATACATCAAGACGTGTGATCTTAAGCTGTCACTTTTTGATAGATATAATCAATTCCCATTGGATAATATCAATAAAGTAAAATTTTATCAATTTTGATTCAAAATTTTTTTTTGTTGATTTATTTAAGTCTCTTTATATTAAAATTGGACTGTTATGCGCAGTTGTATTCATACCACTCGATAGGTACCCTAGAAATTTTGTTTTATCTCGACTGTACAGGAGATAATTAATTGCAAATATAAGTGGTGACCTATGACGGGAGGAGGTGGGTTGAAAGGGGTGAGGATACGGGAGAGTAAACTAGGAGGGGGAGGGGGGGGACTCAGCACCGTCAATGCCGGAAGGGAGCTTTGTCTTCGACTAATCAGTGTAGCACGCCCCCGTGGCTTATCAGCCTCGTACCAGTGATCCCCTTTAAGCAACCCCCCCCCCTTTTCCACCTTCTTTTTCCGATTCGACTTGTGCCACGACAAATAATAATGGGAGAAAATCATCGATCACATTCTGATAAGATACTTTATATATTTAATTATATTTTATTGGAACATTCTAGTTCCGTTGTGTATTTGCCCGAATATATTTATCCTAGATTATTTATCGAATGGAAACGATTATAAGGGTATATCTTCAAAAGTATGTTTAGTAATGGTCAAGAGGAAAAAACTTGAGTGTTTTGAACCAACAAGAATCAATTGCATGCCTTTGTTATTTATACTTATTAGTGTCTTAAAAGTTATTTAACCACCAAACACTCTTATTAATTAAATAAATCAAACCAACATTCCATTAATAAAAATATACACATAATAAAGATAAAATCCAAGTAAAGAAAAGTTTTTTAAATAAATATTTCAGTCATCAAACAATCTGAATTGGTATGAAAGATAGCTAATAAACCAATAAAAGAGTGATTGAATAGAAAATAAATGGTATGACACAAAGGCTCAAACTTTCTCATAATGTGTATTATGGCCTCGAAGATGATTTAAGAAAATAGGTTTTGAGTAAACTATCATAAAGTATGTTTTCCTCCTAGAAATATACATATAATCCTGTGAATCTCACTAAACACGCTTTATACACACATTTAAAAAAATTCCAAATATTTTAAACAAACTTAAATTTAAAAAAATGAATTATATATGAACTAACCTAAAATCATGTGTTAATTGCAAAAATAAAAATGTAATCTTATTTATCATGAAATTAGTACCAAATTCTCATTTAGAATCAACTTTCAATGTCATTTAAAAAAAATTCTATTTTTCAATATGTATCGTCGTAAATAAATTTATTTTAAATAGGTATCAATAAATTATTGATAATGTAAAATAGTACCTCAATACCAATTTTGAATGAAATCACTAAAGCCATTTTTTTAGTTTCAAATTTTGAAAAATGTCGTTAAAAAGCTATCCAAAACTTAATTTTACCTCCTAAAACAAATATAAAACTTAATTTGTTAAGTTCATATCAAACATTCCCCAAAAATAGTTATACATTCCAGGCAAAGTCGTTATAACCATTTTCAAAATAATTAGAATGTTCAAAAATCACTATACGCAAACGACCCTTTATCGAATTTTTACCTAAAATCAGATGAAAAGTGTTATTTGTCATGTAAAATATTGCCAAGATGCCCATTTTGAATCAAATAATTAGGGCCATTTTAAAAATACCTTCAGTTTTTGAAATACAATGATCAGTTAACTAACTACCCATACATGAGTTTTTACCCTATAAACCATAATATACAGTGTTAGTTGTCATGTAAAACCCTCCCAGGACACCGATTTGGAACCAAATCGTAAGGGAAATTTGTAAAATATTTCAAGTTTTAGAATTGAGCTCATGATTTTCATAAATGTCGACTTTTTATTACCCTCCGAAACAGAAAAAGTTGTTCCAGGCTAAGATTTTGTATCTAGGATTTTAGTAAGGTCCCACCCCCTCGTACCCCCAGAGGGTTTTTTGAAATCAGATATCCAACCCTAACATAATGGGTAGTTTACTGAAGGGTGAGTTTATCAAAATCTACTTTAACACATTTTATTAAATTTTGTATCTAGGCATTGTTTAACATCACAAATCAAATAGCAGCTCTCGTTTTCCCATGAAAATTATTTGATGGCACTTTAAATAAGCAGAAATTTCCAATTTTGATCATTTCTTCGCAACTATTTGAGATACGAAATATTTTATCTTTGTAATCTAAAATACATTTTTTATAAAACCTATAGTTTCTATTCTATAAGTAAACATAAATATTTTTTATGTAATCCTAAATTATATGTACTTGATTGTTATGATCCATGGGGGACAGAGATGTGTTCCTCTTTTATCAATGTTTCTGTAACATTGTATATTATTACATTTATACTATTTGGTGGAATGTTTATGTAATAATAAATAGTATTTCATTTAATAAATTTTACGAGTTTTTATTAAATGTCTCTGTTTTAAGATCAAACTGAGAGAAAGTCTTTGTGACTAACAGTACCATTTAGATTTTATTTGGGTTTATATTCACATAAAATGTAAAGATTCGATATAATTTCAAAATCAATTCTTTTGAACAGCTCAATATTTCTATTAATTTGAGGAAGTAGAAAATAGGTATAGCATTTATCAAGTGGTTAATGATTTAATAATTTTGGGAGTTATGAGATGACTACATTTTTATATAATTTTTTTAAGTCTTAAATCTATAGAAACTTACTAAAATTTTTAAGAACAGTATTAATTGTTAATATTAAACTAAATACTAGTCAATTTGTGCTTTAATAATGGCGGTGATATCAAAGTTTATTGGTGGCCGGGAATGCTGAGTTTACTGACGGATGAACAAATAGGAGAATGGATAAGGTCACATAATAAAGAACGTCATGGTTTGTATACATCCCCAAACATATTAAGGCTAATAAAGGTGGGCAAGAGTTAGATTGAACATGTGGCGCCTGTGTGTATACAAAATGTTAGTTGGGAAACCTGAAGGTGTAAGACCCTTTGGTAGGCGGACACATCAATGGGATGGTAGTATGGAAATGGGTTTGAAGGAGGCATTAATTGGTTAGAGATTGGTTGAAGGAGTCTCAGGCTGGGGTTGAATGGCAAGCTTACGTAGTCGTAGGCTTGGACTTAGAGTTCCTTAAGGCCAGAACATTAGTTGACAGAGCGAAGTGAGGTTTTATTTTTAACTTGAGCATTTGTCATTTCGTTTGTTTATCTCTATCCGTATATTTGTTCCTCGATAACTGCCAAATTTGTGGACAATTTTTTTTAACTAAATTTGACAGGGGTATTATTTTAACCTAAGTTAAACAAAGTACGTAACTACTGTGTATAGTTTTACAATCTTGCTATCTGTTTCACAGAGAAATTTCTTCAAAAGTGTTTTGTTTTAATACTCAATCTGAAGTGATTTGAATTTATAATTATAATCAGTTGATCGAGAACTATATTAATATTTTTTTTTTTACCTATATTGGAATATTGACGTCTTAAAACAGTGTTTAATAACCTGGGCGGTACAGCTGGAGGCATTATTGGTTTTCATGGAGGTGGTAAATTTTATGAGGACATCAGGGGACGTTTAGGTTTTTCTGAAAATTAAAGCAATAATTTTATGTTAATGAAAATAGGCTACACAATATTTAACAAAAGGGTCTTAAATTTATTTAATTTCAACGTATTTAGTGGAAAAGGACTTCAGTACTTATGCGTTGTTTAGAAACTAGTGGCGAAAGCTAGGAATACATTCCAAATATGTGACAGAGGTGTCTTGAAACCGGATACAAACAATATCTAACCGGACATCGCTATCGTTAGTTTGGTGGAATCTCATCAAGTTCAAGGCAATCACATCTGTCCTTGTACTTTAAAAAAAAATTGTGTGACTTTATTTTTAATAATTTTTGTTTTATTTTACATGAATATCTATATTTTCACTCAAAGATCTTGAAAGAAATTAATCAAATTTATAACATGTTATATATTCATAATTATTATTTAGTTTAGTTTGGAAGAATTAAATATGAATGTATGTACAATGTAACATGAATTTTATACTATTATATCATCATTGATTTAAGCAGAGGCATAATTATTACATTTAAATTTATGGGCGAAAGGTGAGGTATCCAACATACAATTTTCAGAAGTGGGCACTAGTCTAAAAAAAAAGGTTGGGAGCCACTGTCTTTAACCACGTGAACAACAATTTATTCTCCATAAATAAAATATACTTTTTAATAAAGTTTTAGTTGGTTTTTTATCTAACATGATCACCAAGGTAAAATAATTACTCTACATCTAAAAAGAGTGTATAGCATATACTTGTACTTGAAATCCAAAAAGAAATCTTAGACTATAGCTGTGATAAGGACATGAAAAGAGCGAAGTATTTTGTTCATAGGACTATTAGTTATTGGTTAGTTATTTTAATTTTAATTTTATCCATTTGCGTAAAGTCAGGCAAACTTAGCCTAGGACTATAACTTTCTCATCCCCTATCCTCCATTAAAATTATTAGAATAGCCTATAAAGCCAGTAAATTTAGGGGAAGAAGGAAAAAAAGCAAGCAAGTTGGGTGTAGTGATTCATGGAATGAAGAAAAATAGAACTTTACTTATAATATGGCAAGAGAACATAATATTTACACATTAATGTATCTATCTACTTGTATAAATACAAATTTGATTTCTGATCGGAGTCTAACTAATACTTATCACCATTATCCACGATAATGAATTATATGAGAGCGATTAAACGTAAAACCTGATTGAGGGTTAACTCATAAACCACAAAATGGAAACATCAATATTATAGTAAATACACGCAGACTTGGGTAGTTTTAGGCAGTTGAAATGTTAATAAATAAACAGTACATCCTATTTTGGGATGAATATGAAAGTGTTTTAGTGTGGACTGATGGAATATATATATAAAAAAAGATCAATAAATTTTGGCTAAGCAATATCAGCGTATTGCTTAAGTTATTATTGGTCAATAACATGGGAATGCTTGTAGAAAGATATTTCATTCTCTTTAGAGGAAATAGAATGTTGAGGACAGGCCTACCGTAAGACAGGTAGATAATATGGAAACACATGGATGAAGGTGTATCTCTTTCCTTAAAGCAAATTAAATACGTGGGTTGAAAACATCCCGCTTCGGTGGTCGCATGGTCTAAGGCACTACTCTAGCAATAGACTAGACTGCTGATGGCGAGGAGATTGTTGTTCGATCTCGGTTGGGTGTACTGAGGGTGTTTATTCTCTACTAAAATGTGAGTGCACTAAATTAAATCTTACTCATCCCTAACTCATAAGCGTAATTAGTACCTTAGCATATAACCTTAATGATTAGTAAGACGCGGTACTAAGAAAAAACGAGACGTGGGGACACTTGAACAAAAATAACTTATTTAGCACTACATATTTAATGCCAATAGGGTGTGTGGGATTAACAAAGACATTGCTAACTATTGGTTACCGTTGAATTGAGTTTTGTATTTTTGATCCATACTATCAAATACAATCAATCCATTGTGTATGGCAGAGTGCAATTATTTGGGAAACTTCACTCTTTGAAAAATAAACTTCACTATAAATAAGTGATATGGAATTCCCTACGGACTTTATTAATCCATCGTTTAAAAATTTACATATTTACTCAAAATTTGTAATATAATTTACACTAGCAAACCCGAGAACCATTTGCTCTATACCTAAATAAAACATTTTCTGACTCACGGTTTTAAACTTTAAAATTCTATTTTAAATAAATGGTACGAAACTCCTCACGAACTTTCTCGCTCTATTGTTTAAAAATAGAAATCTATATTCAAAACTCGTAATATATGTGAAACTAAATAATATACACTAGATCACCCAAGCATAAATTGCACTATACTTTTTGTAAAACGGTTTTATTTAGTCCCGGTTTTAAATTTTATATTTTATTTTTAAAGAATTAATGTTCTTATTTGTATGTTTGGACCGATGAAAAAGATCAATGTTGGGTCCACAAGGGTCAACACTTCGTATTAAAATTTCAACTTTCGGTTACAATTTTCGAAATTTTATTAGTTGTAAGACTTCAGGCCATCGCATTGCTATTAAATTCCTCATTAATAAATTTTGACCAATAAAAAATATAAATAAGGACTATTGAGTCCAAAATGGATATAGATCATTGTTGTACAAACATTTCTACTAAGAGGGTTAAGGAAAAACAACATAAACTTTTAGAGACTTACTATTATTCAATTATTCTAGGGTATTGGAGAATTATAGCGTTAAAACTTAAGTGGTATCTCTTTACAACTAAAGCTCACAACATTTTATTAATATATTTGCCAATATTTCAGAAACTGTTGAATCTATAAAAATATATTTCAAATAAATGTTTTTTATTTTTAATAGTACTACAATTCTGCAATTATAAGCTATTTATTATTTCAAATAGTTGCGGAGATACGAAAGATTTTGCTTATGTAAAGTATCCTAAAATTCATTTTTATGGTCAAATTAAAATAACCAGTTTATGTATAATCTTAATCAACACCTAGATTTGAATTTTAATCAAAATTGTTAAAGTCGATATTGAGAAAATCGATTGTTTATCTTTTCGCCCTTTCTTAAACTACTCGTAATTTTATGTTTAAACAGACACACAGAGAAACGTCATTTCAAAGATCACTTTTTAGGGCTTGGAGGGTCTTGAGACGTCGACACCCATCATCATTTAAGGTTAGATTTTCTTTTGTGGTCACAATACTTTTTTACCTTTTGTGTTCGAAAAGTTAAAAAAAAATTATATTTTAGTATAGGTTGAAAGCTATTGGTTTTATAAAATAATGCTTCTTATAAAATATTATACAGAGATCTAAATATTTGTAACGATAAGTAATTTCATATCTCAAATAGTTTAGGAGATATTCTAAAAAAAAGATAATTTACGCATCAGATTGGAGCCCTTAAAGTCATTTGCCGAAATATTGAGGGAAGCCATTTTGTTTTGAATATTTATAAATGCTTAGAAATAAAATGTAATCAAAATTGTTAGAGCCAATTTTGAGAAAATCCACTTTTTCTCTTTATCCCTTTAGTAAACTATCCTTAATTTTAGGGTTAGATATAATCAATTCCAAAAAATCCTCGGGCCAACCTTATTAAAACCCTAGATACCAGTTTTTAGCCTGATCGGTAAAATAGTTTAGTCTCTATTCGGAGGTACAGACAGATGGAAATTAAAACATATTTTTTTCGGAATCGGTGGGTCATTAAACGTCGAGATTCATAAAAAATATCGAGTTTGATTTTTTTTGACGATCACAATACCTTCTCTACCCGTAAGATAGCGAGAAAGTAAAAGTACTGAGAGTTTTTTGGAAGTAGTGCATCTCAATTTGTTTTGAAGTGCCACTAAATTGGTTTAATCTCTACGTATCAGTAGAGTTGCGTTTATTGTAGCTTGATTAGTAAACTGTATGTAGATAGACAGACGGCATCACGGAAACAACTTTTTCGGTTTCAGTGGGTCATAAAACATCAATATTTATCAATCTAGAGTTCAAATTTTTTGACAAACACAATTCTTCTTTCTCTGAGAAATCAAGAAAAAGAAAAATTACTCCGCTAGAATGGTATAAAAGGTTAGTGCTTGAAACTAACTCTTGAAGGGCCTATTCCCATAAAGCCTGAACATTATTGATCTCTCTCAAGTGACTTAAATTAAACTTCTTTGAATAGAGCTGTGCTTAAAATATAAGATAGAGGAACTATTACTTCTGACATCAAGAGTGATTATGACCTTTCCTTACTTTTGTAAAGAGATCTTCAATTTGTGGTAAATATTCGGGTACATGTCAGAAAAATTCAAAATGTCTAGACGCAGTCTTGTTATTTTCTGTAATTTTAAGCCTACCAATATTTTATTCTTTTGTTCTCTACTTTTTGAAAATTAATAAAATGTAAACAACATCTCAATTTTTTTTAAATCAAGGCAAGCAACTTTTGAGTTGCTGAGGGTAGAGTAAACCTATTTTTATTATTATTATTAGCACCACGTCTTACTAACCGTTCGGGTTATACGCACTTACGCTAATGTGTAATGGTAGGGTGATTGTGAGATGAAATGAAGGACCTACAGTTTAACGTGGAATCCGAACCACGGTGGAGGCCTGGCATTCCTCACATTCACAATATATCTTGTCAGAGGTGAAGGAAGGGTTCGGTAATCAGATAAATCTATGCCGGGACCGAGGATTGAACCCTGGCCGCCAGCATAGAAGTCTAACACCTTACCCCTAGACCGCCAGGTCACCAAAATTGTATACCATACTAATTTATCCTATGAGCTATGCTAAAATTTCAGTACTAACGAATTTAGATTAGGTTAAGCTTGTACATTCTGAAGCTCTTAGGATATATTAATTCGGCCTAGTCCGATTTAGTTTGTGCTGGAATCGGGTTTGGTCGGTAACACACATATATTTTTAGGCCTATATCTATTCAGTGGTGGCTTGTGTTCTATTTACAGGTTAATCCTGGTTTGGCGGGACCGTAAAAGTCAACTGTTAAATTCAATTTACCATTAATTTTGTTACCAACTACGCCCACTATAATATAGTGGGATAATGTGAGTGTATTGACTTTAAACTTAAAGGGAAAGATTAATACTGAGTGGGAGGAAGCAATGTACAATTAGATGCCTCTGGATTATTTTTATAACGTTTAACTACCTGATCCTGTGGGCGCATGCTCAAAGGCGTCAATCTCGTAATATACTAGACTGCCGATGTAAGGGAGGTTGGAATTAAAATCCACATCGGATGCACTCAGGGTGGTTTTTCCTAAACGATTTTACATTCTACCTCCATATAAAAATAGGGGTATTCTGTATTTAAATTCAACACTCCTCATCCCTAGCTCATAAGGGTAATTAGTACATTTAAATGTAGCCTGAATAGGTAGTATTACCCGGTGTCATAACTTTTAGGGCATTTCCCAGCACATTCACAGTAACCTTGAATCTAACACTGAGAAAAGAGGACACAAAATATTATAGTCTGAAATGTAGGTCATATTTGTTGTAAGTTATGTTTGAGGAAGAAGGCGAAGCATGGGAACATTTGTATCGTTTCCTGAACGCGGAAAGAAGAGGAAAGAAATGATACATTTTTTTGCACTGCTATCATACTATTCTTGTATTGCCATTTATTACACATGCCAGTATAAATCATTTACTCAACCAACTCCACATTCAATACTGAACGGCTTTCTACATTTCGTTTGTCGTAGTAACTGTTTCTTTTTAACTGGCTCTATTTGCGGTTGTATTTCTATTTAAATGAGAACTATTTTCAAACTTATTTTAGGATTATGTAGACAAGTTTAAAAAATCTGTTTTCTATTGGTTGTTTGAAGATATATAAGTGGTAATAGTAGTAAAAATGCTTAGAGAAATATTGTCTTAGCAATCTGTCCAAATTAATACGTACTTCGAAATATTATAGCCATACGTTAGCTATGTTAGCTTAGAATAAATATCATAAATAAGATTACAATATTTGAAAGATACAGGGGAAAAGGGAGGATAGTCCCATTCAAT
Source organism: Timema shepardi (assembly GCA_902151425.1). Lineage (NCBI taxonomy): Eukaryota > Metazoa > Arthropoda > Insecta > Phasmatodea > Timematidae > Timema > Timema shepardi. The sequence continues at coordinate 92,914 of CABFVX010002386.1, read as the reverse complement.
TTGTTTAACAGGACACATATATCTCAAACCACCTAAGGACACCAGCAAATAATTTTTATATTAATTTAAATAGGACACGTTACCCTTTTTTAACCATAGTGAAATGTGCATAGTATATTAAATTAGTTTTATTGTAATTTTGTTAAAGCAACATCCTCACCTATAGGCCCGTGACATTAAGTGTCTCTTTATCTGGTTTTCCAGTGAGTTTGAAATTTGATCCCAGTCGGATGCGCTGTGAGATTTTTTTAGATAGTTTCTTAATCTCTCTCATCTCAAATTAAATGCAATTTCCTGTAAATATTACCTTTATAGTCCACGCACACACAGCTCACAAGTATAATAACTAAAACGTGTACAGCCCAGAATTTAGCAGGACATGGCAGAACAGATATTAGAGTACTCACACTTATTTTTTAAAAACACATGGAAACAATCTGTAAAAATATTTTTAATTTTTCAGTTAGGTAGGTCTAATTTATAAGCTCCGTCGATAGAATGTCTGTCTACTGAACTAAGGGTCCCTGGTTTGATTCCCGGAATGGCCGAAAATTTATCATAGGTGAAATTGTGGGTGTACACTTTCATAGTGATAAATTAACGGACGGGGACGGAATGTTGTGCCGGTCCTAGTCTTAAGTTAGATTATAAGGCACATGAATCTACGTCAGGCCTAGAAAGCCGATAGTGGAAAATATATGGCTTGGGGAAAAAAACTGACCCAGGTCACAGGCTGGAAACAGTAATAAGTATAAAGTAAAGGTCTAATTTATGGAATACCCTACTTTTACAAAATAACAATATTTTTAGAAATCTTGAACTATTTTACTAGCAAATTTATACTTGCTAGTAATAAATAATATACAATTAATTGATAAGACAATAAGATATAAATCTTGATAATGACCTAAATGTCAGTGATATCTTATCTATAAAACTTCCTAAGTAAAACGTTTTTGCTATTTGTTTTTTAGGGTTAAAAATAACTTTTGTGTCATAGCATACGTTTACTTGAAAGAAGACTGAAGACTTGAAGAACTTGCTAGAAACCCGTGTACAGCAATAAAGTTCCGGCTCTCTAAAGAATGAGGAGATGTAAGTTTGTAGGTTTTTACATGAACAAATTCTTGTGGGGATGCTGCAGTTATACTACGCGATTTAGAGACCATTCTTACCGCAGTAAAACCATTATTATTCCCCCTCCCCCGTGCATAAAAGCAAGTCACTTTTGATTAAATAAACCGACTTATTTTGATTTAGATATTAAACAAAAACGGAAGCGAAAAAAAAAGTTTGGATAAATTCATGCACTTTTATTTAAACTGGTTATATAATTGAGCAATGTATGCCTATTTTGATTTAAAATAAATTATTCATTTCATTTTCTGATTTTTTTTCAAATGAAATTACCAATTTTGTACAAAGTATAATTAAGTAGAACTTTTATTTTATGGCTCTCGTATGAGCTATCAAAGTTTTACTACACTTATTAGATAGTGATGAAGGATGTAGACATTTTGAGTAAATGTAGTCAAAATTGGATAGAAACAGAGTAGAAAGCCATCTAGAAAAAAATTACACTCAGGACAGCTCACTTGGATTTGAACCCTTACCTCCACGTCTCCGAGAAACCAGAAAACGTGCTTGCCGATGTGGGTTTAAGGTAAACGATGCATTACATAGCTAAAGATTTATTTAAGCAAAGCATATTTATATTTTAATTTTAATTTACAAATTTTATTTTTGATTATTTACTAAGATACTATTATTAATAATTATTGTTTATTATGGGACCTAAAAATTTATTTTTTCTCATTTAATAAAATCAAACAAACCACAAATTATGGCAACATTTTAAAACATAATAAAATAAGTTTTGAATTTTATAATTAAATAGACCCTACATAAATTAATTTCCAACACATTGCCTTGCAATTAATCATTGGAACACATAATGCGGTAAAATTTTAAAATATGAATATAGACTATAATTAAGTAAATCCTATATAATAAACTGACAATATGATTAAAATAGTGTAAAAGTAAAACATTTATGATAATTAATACCTTTGTAAGATTAATAAAGAAAAGGGCAATAAGACGCACTGCTGCTGCAAAAAAGGACATTTTGAAATTCAAACATAAAATTTACATTAAAATTAAGTGTTTGAGGAAATGGGTGGTAAGACATGGTGCTTAAAAAACTAGAAAAAATGCAACAATTTCACTAATAATGACGTTAAAATTTAAAAAAAATCAAACCTGTAGATTTTAAAATATTCTCTTCGCCTGTCATGTATATAGGAGAAATGCTACTAAAGCTATCAATTCTAAAATGATGGAATTTCCTTTCATAATTGTTTCATTTTTCATCAACAAATATTTTTCATATAATACCTAACCTTATTCGTTTTGTAACAGTTTCCTGAAAACAGTTAATTCTACTTTCATAAATTTTGTGTCTAAAATGTACCGTATAGTGTTTATTTCACATCATTTTAATCACTTTATTTGTGTTTAATAATTTAATTGTTTGATGTATTGAATTAAATTAAAAAAATATGGTTTATGGTTCAATCAGTAATAATGAGTTAACATTATTCTAGTACACATTTAAGTAATAAATAGATTATAAAGTGATATTATTTAAAGCAGGATATATTACGTAGTTTTAGAGAAAGTTGACCTACAATAATAACATGGGATGTAAAAGCAAATTGTTAATAGTGGCTCCCTTGGAACTTTGTTAGAGGGGTAGGAATCCAAAAGTTGTGGTAGTAAATTACTCACTCTATACACTAGGAGCTATAAAGTTCATTGCCACACTGTAACGTGTTATAACCCATTAACACGTACACTCAAACTACCATATGTATGATTGACACTATAAATGCAAGAACTAGTATGTTCTAATAGTGTGTGGCATATATAAACTCATGGTGAAATCATGTTTCTGGAAACGCCCAAACTTAAGGAAAGTGCCGCAGCTGACTGTTCTAATACATCGTGCAGTTCCAACACAAGTGCATTTTGAAAGCTTGATAGACCAGACAGAAATGATGTGTCGCTTCTCTGTGTTGTACTCAAGACCGTCTCCTAGTGCTAGTTGTCTTTCTACTATATTCTGCAAACTCGCCACCTTCCCTTTTCCTGGTGGACTTCCTTTCCAAATACGTCAGTCCTTCTTGTATAAAACAGCCATCCCTTGCTTCACATTTTGTATTCTATTGTAACGATTCATCGGAGGAACAGCCTGGACGTGAACCAAGGATCAATTAACTAAGCAACTGGCTATCACGATGTGTGAGGCGTTGGTCTCTCCTCCTCGCCACAGATGTAGCAACGTCTGTCACTATGAGTATTTGGATTAGTAATCTTTATTAGAATCATCGTGCTCTATGTCTCTATGTATATAAGACATAGTTTTGTAAATTAGAGTTTCTGAATTGTTTTTCTATGCCTGTAAGGCCTAGTTTTAAATTATAAAGATCTTGCTCTATGTTTTTAAGTCCATATGACATAGTTTTGTATAGCAGGGTTTCTGACTTGTTTTTATATGCCTATAAGGCATAGTTTTGGATTGTTGAGATCTTGGTATATGTTTCTATGTCCTTATGACATATATTTGTATGTCAGAGTTTCTGACTTATTTTTCAATGTCCATAAATCATAGTTTTGAATAATAAAGATCTTGCTATGTTCATAAGATATAATTTTGTATGTCAGAGTTTCTGACTTGATTTTTATGCCCATAAGGCATAGTTTTGAATGTTGGAGTTTTGTCTCGATTTTTATATGGCCATAAGACATAGTGGTAAATACCTGGATGACACCCAGACGCACGATATTGTATGGCCATGCTTCAGCTAACTTAATGTTAAGGACCATACAGTTGTGGAAATCAGGCTATCACTTTGTTCCATGACCTAGTTGGGTCTTTGACTGAAACCTTACTTTTCTACGGTGGGTGTGCTGATAGTCTCGAGTAGTGGCCCGTGAGGTATAGCTCATTTGGTTCGGCCCCTTTCAGGCGCCGCGCCGTTTGTATTTGTTAATATTTAACTGTTTGCACTATACATCGTGTGTCCAGACATGAGTAGTATGTTAAATATTTTATTGAATGACCAGCCAGTGCTAATGAGGAATATACCGGCCATATTATCTTAACAGCCAAGATTCCTGGTAGATCACCATTAACTATCTTTAAACCTATAGTTCCTCTTCTAGGAGGATAATCTTTGTATCTCGTAATTCACTATGGAGTTAACTCATACTAACAAGCTCATTTAACTACCAAATTTATAACTACTTAAACTAGAACCTTCTAGTGTTAGAAATTGTCAACTGTAATTTTATATGCTTTGTAGGTTAAAGTTCTACAGCCATCAGGCTGAAGTGGAGTTATGTATGGAATCATTTATTTAGCTTAGTAATAATTCGCTTCCCATTTAAATTGCCGTTGTGTTGAGACAGACGTTCCTTTGTAGCCGAATATTTGTTAGTTCTACTTTAAGAAGTTCCACCCAATCGTAATGTAGACTCTACCTTACTAGTGTTGATTGTATATATAACCGAGGTGTTTCACTCAAATGTTCCCTATTGGTTTAACTTTGTCAAAAGTAAATGATTTAATTTCTCTTAATAAACAAAGGACTTTCTTGTGTAAGATCTTCTAAAATTATATGTAGTTCCATTAACTTGTTCGAATAAATACACTGATTTGTTAAACTTGTATATCTCTCTCTTATGTGTGTTCCTTCCCTTCCATGTTATACATATTTGTAAATGTATTCGTCACTTCTTCTATCAAATAGGAGAAGAGGAGATACCACACTTACATAAGTAAGCCACCTATCTATCTCCTAAGCTATCTCTACTCAGTCCATCTTATCACACAATATCCCTATCTTTTGATAGTTCCATCAAATCCACCTCATTAAACCCGATATCTATTTTGAGATTGTTCTATCCAGTCACTTCATCACATTCTATCCCTATCTTGAGCTAGTTCTATCAAGTTCAACTCATTACACCCTATGTTGAGGGAGCTCTATCCAGTCCACCTCATTACACCTTATAACTATATTCAGCTAGTTCTATTCATTCCACCTCATTACACACTATCCCTATCCTGAAATATCTCTACTCAGTCCACCTTATAACGCCATATTCCTATATTGAGATAGTTATATCCAGTCCACCTCATTACATCCTATCTTTTTCAGGTCCATTTAAATGTAATCCTCCCATCTGCGTCTATGTCTTCCCACTAGTCTATTCCAATAGGGCTCACCTGTCAGTACCTTGAATGCGGTTCTAATTTCTTCCATTCACGCTGCATGTTTTAAGCACCATAAACTGCAAGATTTAACTACCATACCAATGTATAGTGATAAATACTGGGTATGTAACTCATCATTTTGTAACCTCCTCCACTCTAGTATTTTCTTAATCCCTATTTACTTTTGAACACCCGAAGTTTCTTTTAGTCATGTAAGCTAAGCGACCATGTTTGCCAAACATAAAAAAAATGTTTAAACTATTTTAATATATTTTGTGATGGCATGTTGAGAGTATGAGCGTAAATCGATTACCGCAGAAAACATCTAAAGATAAGGTGTGTGAATAAAAAGGAAGGGATAGGCAATGTAATACGTGGTTAAATGTTGTAAACGAATGCGTTAAAATGATAAACATTAAGAGTTTTAAGAATAAAAAAGTATGTATGACTCGGTGAATGGACGTTATTGAAGAGAGGAGAGTATGCAAGGATAGGATGTATTAAGAAAGTTTGTGAACATGGATCAAGTTTGGAGTAGTTTTTTGAGCTGTATGCACAATTTATTGCCTACCTCGTAAGGGAACGGCGTAATTATGTGTTTATGTATGTATGTGTTTATGTATATATATATATGTAGGTATGTATATATATGTATGTAGGTATGTATATATATGTAAGTATGTGTGTACGTTTTTATTATTGTATATGTGAGAAGCATTTGTGTCAGCCTTATTACTTAGGGAATTTGCTTTAAATATACAATATCTTATTAACTTTTGCTTTTTATTTTTCTTACTATCCAGTAGAAACTTTAAGCGAGATCTACCCTGACGCTACACCCATTGTTGGTTCTATATATTGTGTATTAAAGTTAATTTAATCCATTAAATACTTCAAACTTTTGTTTTTGGCATGGATTAAAACCCTTATAACTTTGACTTAGTTGTTGAAAACTCATTAGTGCCCTCTTGTACTAATTGTTGGAACTACTACCCCACCTAGAAGGTCTCTAGAGGATCAAGGGAGAAGTGTATACTTCAATCTAGTTATTAATAGACCTGAATAGCTCGTGGGTCGTAGATTGGCTCACTGTTAAAGGTCAGGGGTCTTGCCACGATAAACTTTACATTTTGAATCTGTCTAACAAACCCAGACTGACACAATCACAAACGTTTCACTCACCGACCGCTAGGAGCACCAGAAGCGTTAGAAGGGTCACATAAGTGTTGGTATTCTTGGCGGAGGGCTGGTTGTCCATTGTCCACCGGTTAGCCGCTGCTGTTGTCCTTTCTGCGTCCTAACGAGTCAGTGTCAACCGTTAAGAGTATCCTGGATGAATCTGGAACATGTGCAATGATTGTGATTAATTTCTAGAGATGTCAAAATATATTCATATATCATTTTACGAATTAGTTGGCTCTTTTTTCATCACTTCTCATCACGACCAAGTTTTCTTTGATGTTTAAACAAAAATAGTTTTAAGAGCGTACATCACATGCCAATCAACCCTGTATTACGGTCAGATATAAAGTTGTAAATTTACACAAACTATTACATATGGATCATTTCTGATTAAACATTAATGTAGATAAAGACGTAATAGAAGTTCCTAGCACTGAGCATTGATGACATATTACATGAAACTATTGAATTGAAAAAACAGTTTTTGACCATTTTAGAATATCTTCACAGATAAGCACTCTACACAAATATTCATTCTGTCATAAAAGGGACATACTGTAGTTATTAACAAGACATTTTGTCACTTTGTACCCTATCGTCACCGCGAGAAATTTCGAGTAGGCATTGAAATACGAATGCAGTGCCCCCATTTATGGCTTATTGTATGTATTTTATTTTCACTTTTACTCCCATACCTCGTGCGCGCGCGCACACACACGCACACACACACACACACACACACACACACACACACACTAAAGCAGATGCGAGCCTGGAGCTGAGTTGGGCCTGCTATGGTGAACGCTCTTAAATTGACATTTTGATGAAGTGATGTTGTAAACTAGATCTTTATATGTTTAATTGAATTCACAGGGACATTTTGGATATTTAAGTCTGTAAGGTCGCTAAAAGAAGAAACAAATATTCTATTTTAAAATCTTCACACAACCTATTTTAATATTGGTTCAAGATAAATTATTAACCTAATTTCTTTAGAGATCATGACAATTTTAACAGCTGTAAATATATTTATTAATAATGTTTATCAGTTAATATTAAATATTAGTTTCTGAACATGGGGAAAAAAAATGGGTTTGGATATTTATCAAATAAATGCTGGATGGACTACAATAATTCCATATATATATACTTTTAGTTCGTGATAGTGTTAGTTGATTTTAGAATTGTTTAGTATTACTCATTTAGCATTGCTTTTTGGAAGCTTAAGTTAATTTATGAATAGTTTAGAAAATATCTATTTAGCTTACAGGTGTATAGGGCAGTGACGTGATGTGACTGGTTGCCGAGACAAGCAGAGTTAATTGAAACTGTACTTGTGATCTAATCACTCATAATAACACTCATCGTCCAGGCCAGAGCGAAAATACATGTAGTTCAGAGCCTATATGATTGATCTAGTGGAGCCAGATGGGGTGAGAACATATCACGCGTACATGTTTAACAAGCTCTACCTACCCTTGAAACACTCCACGACACGTCACTGTCACAGTGATTTTGCAAGAAATGTATATTGAAAGAAAGAAGGTGGTGGTTGGGGATCTACTTGGGTTGTCTCTAGTTGAAATCCCCCCCCCCCCTTCCGGCCAAAAAGAAGAAAACCAGGATTTTAAATTAAAATATTTACTTTTAAGCAATGATTTATTTTATTGTAGCACCGTGTTTTACTACATATTAAAGTTATACGTATATGTACTAATTACGCTTAGGATATAAGGAAGAGTAAGGTTGGATTTAGAAAAATTGTACCCATAATTGCGTAGAGAGAGAAAGTAAAATCCATTTAGGGAAAACTACCCTCAGTATACCAAAATGGGATCCGTACACTATTCTCCATGTCAATGGCACTCTAGTCTATTGCAAGAGTGATGCCTTAGACAGTGTGGCCATCAAAGCATGTATACATACATATTTTAAAACCTAGTCTTAATACCATTTTGGGTTGTACGCTTATCTACTAATTATGCAAGTTATTTGAGGGAATAGGAATATTATATTTATATTAAATGTACCCGCACTGGCGTGGAGGGAGAGTGGAGAACAGTTTTGTAAAAACCACCCTCAGTACACCCGACCAAGATTCAAACCTCAATCTCTCAGTCATTGACAGTCTAGTCTTCTGCGAGAGTAGCACGTTAGACCATGTGGCCACCGAAACGGGTTATACATTGCTTACAAGTTCTTTTAACATAACTGGGGTTATAGGTGTTATTTTTTTGTGTGTAAGACTCCGATGAGATTCTAGAGTAGGGATCTAGTAGAAAAAAAAAATTACATCAACTACAATACCTTCTGGAGTGCTCTGCCACAGCCCTGTAGTTTATACATAAGATAAGGCTCAAAAACGTTTTATTGTAACAAATATAGGAATAAACACCTTAACAATGAAACAATAATTAACATTAGTTTGTATGTGTCCCGATATTATTACTTTTTAGACCCATGCTGTAGTTTTGCCATGTTAATTTTTTTTTGAACACGAACAGATTTAATTCATGACATAATATAAACATTTCATAAATATAGCTTAGGCACATATTTAAAGCTTGTACCTTTTAAATAATCACTGAATCTACCAAGGAACTGCGCACACTGTGTCTTTAATAAAGTCTAAATTGATCCTAAAATGAGAGGGAGTTCCAAAAACTAGCCCATTCCCAAAGGGGTACGGTCCAATTTTTAATGGGAAGGACCCTTAAGAAAACACAAACATATTTAAGAGGCCAAGCATAAAATGTTATTTGATTTTTAAGCGTGATAAAATGTTACTATTTTACTAGATTTTTTCGAGGAACTCGAATTACGTATATAAAATTGTTTGGGGATCATTAGTAGTTTAAGGTTGGTAACGAGATGCATCCTGCGACCACTAGATCTACCCGAAGGAGGTGTACCGAGTTGACCCCAGCAACTCAACCTTAAGGAGGTGTACCGAGTTGACCCCAGCAACTCAACCTTAAGGAGGTGTACCGAGTTGACCCCAGCAACTCAACCTTAAGGAGGGGTACCAAGTTGGCCCCAGCAACTCAACCTTAATGGAGGGGTACCAAGTTGGCCCCAGCCACCCAGCCTGAAGGAGGGGTACCAAGTTGACCCCAGCAACTCAACCTTAAGGAGGGGTACTGAGTTGACCCCAGCCACCCAACCTGAAGGATGGATAATGAGTTGCGTCCAGCTGCCCAACCAGAAGAAGAGGTACAGAGATGTTTCCAGTAACCCAGACTGGACAAAAAAAAAAGATGGGGAAAATGGTGACAGTGGGGCCACGTTCTGAAAGCGCACAGGCCGATTTGATTTTGGTCTGCTTTGGACCAGTCTTGTGGAGTCGGTAGACTAAACCTTCGACTCCGAATCCTCTACTTTTTCTACTGTACGACTCTGACACCAAAAACTCCCAACTCCTTTATTAATGGAAAATTTATATTAATAATAAGTAATAAAAAATACTTATCAAAATAATTTCAACACGATAAATTTGTTATAACTATTGGATGTACATTAAAACATTAAAACGGTACACAGGGCATTTCATCCCCAACCCTTGAATCATCAGGATACTTGGGTAATAGAACATAAAAACAAAATATTTAGTATACTACAATTTATGAACAAAAAAACTAAATTTCTATGAGTCGGAGTCAGTACCTTTCTACCAACTCCACAGCTCTGCTTTAGGCTATATCATAAGCTCAATAGGTATATGCTTCAAAAGTGCACCATTGTTTGTAGTCGTTGGTTCATATCTTAGAGCGCTTTTGTTAGGAGACTTATCCCTCTTGTCCACTTTCAAGGTTAAGGGTAGACGAGGGTTATCATTCGTTCCTCCAGAACAGAAGTCCATAGCTTATTTAATAAAGGAAATTATTAGTATAAAGGAAAGATCAAAAACTATATTATTATCTAATCTTTTAACGATAAGAAAGATAAGAAATACTATAACAGGCTCTAGTATTACACACTATCATGTGTAGGTACAGATTATACTACTATTTTTGTTCTTACCACGTCTTGCTATACCTCAAGGATGAACAAATTTCAACTACTCTAACGGGATATAGATGAAGAAGATATATTCTATAGCAGACGTGCTAAACTTACAGCCCGTGGACACTTTTGATGAAATCACATAAAATGGAGGTTCAATTTTTTTTAAATAAAAGTTGTAAATACACAATTTCATCTCGTGAAATTTAGAAATTGGCAAATTTTTGAGGAAATATAGTAAGTAAGGTAGGTGTAGAAATAATTAAAGAAGCTCTTAATTTATATATTTTTTAAATTGTTTTTGCTAATTCTACATCTATTGATAACATAAATAAATCACTCCTCTTGATAAATTGGTTGTCTTAAGGTGTTACTGTACATTGTTATTTAGAGGCAAGAAATTTAAGAAATACATGGTATGGTGCACCGCACTAGCTTTTTCACTCTTTTATCTAAATTGTGCTTATAGCTCGTAAGTGATGTGGAATAAAATAAATAAACATTGTTAGAGAAAAATAATGGGGAAAAAAGAAGATCGCATTTCACCAAAGAACATACGTCATAAAGTAACATACATCCTTAAAGAAATATCTCACATTTTCTGTCCAATTTCAACTCTCAAGTTAAAAAATATATTTTCCTCAACTCAGAAAATATTTACCTAAGTGTAGGAGCTAAATAAATACCTTATCATCTTAGCATAGAAGAATTATTACCCTACATTACTTAGCTGATCTCAGCACATTTTTATTTTACTGTAGCATCTATAGTATCTTAATTTGCTACAAAGACATCCAAAATAAATAAAACTTGGTACTTACACTGTGTATCTAAAATGATTTTGCTACTAACCAAAATACACTAAAGTTGCGATTAATCAGCTCTCCGTATTATTCGGCCCAGTTCTCAGTGTTAAGAGTGCGATTTAAATTAAACAAACCACTACTTATCTATTATTAATTAATAATAAAAATCGATCGCAAATGCCTCACAACAGTTAAATTGGAGAGAGAAAATCATAACTGCTATGCATTTGGTTAGCGTATAATACAGTAGGCACTATTGCAGTCACATGTGCTTGGTCTGTGTAGATAGCAGCACTGTTTTGATTTGGCTGGAAACTGAAGGCGTGTCAAGGGAGGTGTGTACGAGGCGTAGCTATATAAGGCCAACCCACACGAAAAAGTATTTACTATTGATTTCCGTATCATCAGGCCCCAGAATGTTGCCACTTTAGATAGGATAATCGTGACTCTCGTGTACATTTTTTCAAACAATTCACTGACAATATTAATCTAATAAATAGACCATAAAAAAATATTGCTATACTATCTAAAGATTTTCTTTTTCTAAGAACAAAAATATGTTTCATTAATCTATAAAAATAAAGTATTGAAATTTTTCTTATTCATGATTTAGAACTTTCTGTGATTTGTGTTAAATCTTGGTTTATGTTTTTTTATATGAAAGAAAGTCAACAGGGGTGATCTGTATTAAAATATATGCGTTTAAGCCATTTACAATTTAGTTTTTGTTCAATATCTAAATTTTATTAGATGTTCTAAGGTTTAATCATACGAGTTTTATGAATGCATACGAGAAGAGATTAGACTTAAAAGTCTTAAAAAATATTAAATTATTTTCAAAACAAGTAAAATCATGTTAAAATATTAAATACTTAGATATTTATTGTTCACCCACCTATTTACAATTTCGAAAAAAAAAGTAATTTATATTACCAAACAGTTCATTTAATTTAACGTTTTTTTATAAAATTTAAGTTACTTTAATGACCATTCAAATTATAAAATTATACACAGAAGATTTAAACATTAATTTATATAAGAATACAATTTACATTCATTAAAGTTTATCATAACTTAAATAAATTATGTTATTTTTCATTAAGAGGTATAAGGTAAACGGTTTTGGGAATTAAGCTTAGTTTTATTTTAAAAATAACTATTAAATAAAAATAATAGAAATCTCATGAAAAGATCTAAGTATTTCAATCCACAAGTAGTAAAATTACTCAAATATTCACATACATTCGTGGAGCTCATATACATTTAAAGAGAAAACATATAGAAGATCCTTATAAAGTAGTTTGAAAAAAGGTTTATAAATATTACAGATTCTAGGTAGTGTTATTTAACTAAATACTTTAATAAAGCTATTTTTTATTAATCCTTTTAGTTTAACATGTAAATAAAATGGAGCACATTGATACAATTTCCTCTTGTTTACTAATTTTATAATTTTAATGTAACTAAGACTTACAATTAAAATATATTCATATATTATTCTTGTATATCAAACATAACCTAAAAAAAATATTAATAACTGTTGACCAAATGTTTATAGAATAATTTCCAAGTAGAGGAATCTATTATAACTACTATTTCCACGTGATATTTTTGAAAACGTTATTATGAAATTGGTTAACTATTGCTAGGGGCTGTAAATATTTCAAAACGTTTAATTTAGCTCCTATTTATATTATATAAAATTTAGCTTAATCTATTATTAAGCTAATATTATTAAATGAATCTTGCTTTTATAAAAAATTAAAATCAAACCTCAACACGGAAATCAAACTCAGGTCTCTACCCATGTATACATTTTATTTAAACTATATATTTAAATTAATATATATTTCAAAATGTTTATTTTTATAATTTTCGTTTAACTTTTATTAATTCGAAATAGGCCCTATTAATGGGCACCGGATAAGCAGCAAAAATGAAAACTATATTAAATCATTTTCATTAAATGGAAAATCAAAATTTTAACACAAAAGGGAAAGTTAATTTTACCTATATATATATATATATATATGTGTGTGTGTGTGTGTGTGTGTGTGTAATATTATAGCATTTTTTAAAAATCTAGGAACTCGGAAACAATGTACAAATTGGAAATAGATAACTTTAGTAATTGAGTCAATGGGCCTGTAAATTATAATTATAATGTAGTTCTATATCACATATACATGGATTTTCTTAAATGGTTGATTAATTGGTCTCAATGAATATATAACTATATATTTCTATGTTTCTTAAAAATAGTTATAAATATGTATAATTTTAGAAAAACTAAAACGAAACTGAAATTAATTGCTTAGAAACCTGGGTTTAGTTTATTCAACGACATATGATTTAAATTATCAATATTTTTCTAACTTAAAGATCTTACAACATATGTTCTTTAAATTATATTAAAAATACTGCTACCTGTTTCGGTGGACACATTGTCTAAGGCGTCACTTTCACATTAGACTACACTGTCGGGGATGGGGAGTTCAAGATTCGAATTTTGGTCGAGTGAACTGAGAGTGATTTTTTCAATTTTGATTTCCACCCTCCATCCACACAAATTCAAATACAATTCCTCTAAATATAAACTTGATGATTCTTAAAACCATTAGTGTTATTATTACATAGCTCATAACATAACTCAAACGGGTAGTAAGACGTGGTGCTAAAACGAAATATATACTATTAAAGGGTTCAAATTTGAGAAAATGGATCATTTTTACAATGGGAATGATAGAATAAAGTTAGGCCTGAATATATTACACAAATAAGAGTTCTACAATCTAGATTTGAACAAATGTGTCTCACAACCAATATTTCAACCTTTCAAATATCTTATTCAGTACCTTACTCAAGAAAAATATTTTTTTGGGTCCTTCTTTACTCTCAGCTGAGAGTTTGGAGTTCAAATAAATATGTGTACAAGGTTAATTTAATAAAAAAAATTTCCTATGAAGGTTCAAGGCAAAATATGGTATTTTTTTTAAATACCAGCCTGATGATCTCATACTATAACTGTATATTTACAAAGCTGCTAGTTATTAGCAATCTATCTCTACATTTAGATAATAATACACAAAATAGAATCGTTAAAAAATATCTACTTCATGCTAAGGGTCTTATTATTATTATTATTATTATTACTACTACTTAATATCAATTATTCAAGTCAGTAGCATATATCAAGAATTTGATTACTAAGATTAAACTAAACTCAGCAATATAATATAACTATATTAATTTATGTTTTAATAATTGGCACTAAGTTATACAAGATTTAGGAATTTCTAATAAAATATTAACCTTAATATATAATAAAATTTTGCTTTTTACTTGTACAAACGTTTTTAAAGGATTTATTTAATCCTATATCTTAATTTAAAATGTAATTCAACTGTATATGTTAATTATTTTTATATATGTCCATAAAAATAAATTGGTGGACGACTGTTGAAATTTAGAATATATATTTTTTGTAAATTTATAATATAATTTATAATATTTTGTGTTATAACATTTTGCTTTTACTTCTCACTTAATCCATGGGGACATCCTACTAAGCGTTAAATCTTGGAAAGGAAAATTTTAAGTAACGGTGGTAGCTAGCCTTCTACGAAGAAGGGTGTGGTTCTTAACAATAACCAAACTTTTACTAATAAGCTACACTCAGTTGCGTTTTTACATCTTCTTTACTAACTCACCCAAGGGTAATTTACTGGTGGGTTAGTTTCTTAACTTCTAAGTCAATAACTCTTATCTTCTGCACAGCTAGGTTGAGAGTTATAAATAATAATGTATGAAAAATCACAACTATCAGTTAAACTAAAAAAAAAAATTAGCGAAAAAAAATCCCCTCAACTAATTCAAACTAATAGAATGTGGGG
>CABFVX010002386.1:38740-69617 GCA_902151425.1 Timema shepardi | reverse complement strand
TATCATTATCAGAACAATAAAGTAAAATTAATTTAGTAAATCAAACCATTCTGGCATCGCTAAAAGACATAACCCCTCCCCCATCACTCCTTCCCAACAGTCAAGAAATAAATTAACGACTTAAGGCCTTCTCTAATTTAGGTGTTGGGCGTAGCTAGGCAAACTATCTTACAGTTATGTGTGGAGGAATATCACACCTCGCGGGCTCAGTGAATTAGTAGTTGCTACCTTTCAACCTTGACGGAGTGTACCTTCTATAAAATAATGAACTGTCAATGAATGTACGCATGCCATTAAAAAGGGTTTTAAATATCATAAAAAATAATTGTTCAAAGTGAGGACGTATAGTGTAAGTATAGTGGGCGTGTGGAAACGATCAGCTACATATGAGCGATCAATTAAGATCACGAGATATCAGTAACCCCCCCTCCCCCCTTCGACTCGTAAGCTCTTTATGTTGCCAATAATACACTGATAACTGTAATAATGCTATATCATGACGGATTAAATGTGTAAATGAACATACCAGTACACGTCCATCACAGAGACTGGCTTAAAGTATGAGTGAAGAATGGCCCTGGTCTTGGGTCGACTCCTGGATAGCGAACTGAGTTGTATGAGTATTGGCGTAGTAGGCCAAAGTTTCCACAATTGATTCCCGTGTCCAGGTGTCCTTTTCCAATTTAAAAAGAATAAACGCATAGTTAATTGAAACCGTACCTGTGAATAATTGTTATAATTACTCAGAGCACTAATTAGTAAGGCATCGACGAAAACGGAGTTAATGTATGATCTGTCAAATGGTGAAAAAGATGATGAGAGCTTGTCACAGGTGCAGTTCTACAAGGTCTTGGTCTAAGGCGCTGCTCTCACGGTATACTAGACTGCCTATTATGGTGAGGTTGTGGTTCATTTTCAGTCTTTTGTACTGAGGTTGGTTTTTCCTAAAGGGTTTCTCACTCTATACTTAAAGGTGAATACATTTCCACAAAATTCAACCCTCCTCATCTCTAACGCATTAGCGTGATTTAGTACATAGTCTGAATGTATTAGCCGAATGTGTATGTTTTCCTTGGCAACACTACACTGGTAAAGCCGGTTTACCATCTTGAGTTGATAAAATCTTTTTAAATAAACAACCCTAAAGTTGTTTTGATGTGTTTACAATCCATCTGAAGCTGGGCTTACACTCATTTCACCATATGGCGGAAATCCCATATACTAGGGGTGTTCTGGAAGTGTGGTGGTTCTCCATTGCCTTCCACACATAACTTCTATGAGCGAGCGCGAAATAATCTACCAACCATGGCAGAAAGGTTTTCTAAGATTCTTTCCAGGGTTCTTTTATATGCCATAATAGTCATGGGACCAACCCGCTTTATTTCTCCTCCAAAGAAAGTTGTGCTACAGATTTTTATCGCTAAAGAAAAAATCCATCGACCTCGGTTGGGGCTTTATCCCACAAACATCGGGTCCCGAAGTGAGCACTTTACCCCAAGAACCATGAGATCGACTAATACATTTTGTGATCTTAAAAAAATTATCCTAGGATGAAAAGAATCCTTTCATTTTAACACCAATTAATTATAATAAATAATTTTGATAATGTTTTAATCATAAATGTTGATATACAACTCGTAGACTAACTGTAGAAATATATTTCTTCACGTTAGATATAAATTTAAAACTGAGTCATGAGTACTACAAATTTAGTTCAACCACTGCTTAAAACATTGATATTCTAAAATTATATGTAAAATTGGTAAAGTGGAGTTTTCCAGTCAAGGTTGCGACCCCTCCAACCACCCAGGATATAACCCTGACCCTACATAATCAACCATGTTATTGGATACCAATACACTGATTTTGGTAGGAAGTCCTTTATGAAAGGTATTTTCCCCAACCAGATTCATACCAGTCGTGGTAGACAGTTAAAAGGAAATAAGTCAATATATTGCTAAAATGAGCTACGCCTATTATGCGACATTAAACAAATGAGGTATAATTCTAAGTGTAGACAAAAATATTTAATTCAAATACGGTATATTCTGGTTTCACAAATATTCCTTTTCATACTATGTTTTGAATAATAATGAACTTAGCACCACGTCTTACTACCCGTTCGATTTAGACGCTTATGTCTTTAAATTTAAAATATTTGTCCAGGCAAAAGGGAATAGTTTGACTTATCCCCCTTTAACTGTCCACCAAAAATATTATGCAATAGTATATTGGTAAGGAAAAAATACCTTTCAAGGTGCTCTTTATAATAAAATCAAGTGTAGGGCCTACTAGCTCTGTGCAGAACATTTGATGAGGCCGTTATGTTCGGAGGGCTAATATGTTTTCACTCTGAGGCGTTTGACGCATCTTGGATAATGACGGCTGGGATTAACTAATTGTAATGGGATTGTATCCCTCTGCTCTCCCCTACCCAACTGATTAGGCCAACTGGGAGTATCCATCCGGTACTCGAACACAAACCCTCCTGCGGATCCCAAGGGACTGTAAGCTCACGATCAATAGTACGACGAATGGTCTAGGCCAAGGCGTCACGCTCCCAATAAATGTATTGCTGATGACGAGGAAATCGAGGATCGAATCCCGTTTGAGGGTACTGTGAGAGTTAATTCCTTAATGTTTTTTTAGCACCGCATCTTACTACCGTTCGGGTTATACGCATGTGTATTAGGTACGTTAATTGATCTATGGGTTATGAAGGCTATATTTAGATTTAATGTATACGCATTTGCACAGAGGGATAGTGAAAAACCATTTGAGGAAAACCACCCTCAGTACACCCAACCGAGATTCGAACCTAGATCTACCCGTCATCGGCAGTCAAGTCTACTGCGAGAGTAGCGCGTTATACCATACGACCACTGAAATGGGTTTGATGGTTTTACACTTTCAATCCAAGCAAATGCTATACCCCAACTTAGTCGTTCATAGTACATAAGCGTATTTAGTTCGTCCGCGTAAAACCGGAACGGGTAGGGAGACATGGCGTCAACAAATAAAGGAATTCATAGATTGACCATAGAAATCTGGACTGTAGAACTACTTTCCTTCTGACCATTTTGCAAAATACCCCAAAAGTAGTTAGTGCATCTTTAATCTTTGCATTGATCCATCTGTGAGCAATGTAACTTTATGACTGTGAGATCCACTTCTGTGGCTGCATGATCTAAGGCGTCACTCTAGCAAGAGTAGTATAATCGAATTTAGTGGTCTTGAGGCGAATTTATTGCCACATTATCATATGTTCGTGGGTTCACACCCGGCCGGGGTCGACCGATTTTTCTTGAACGATAAAAATCCGCACCACAACTTCCTTAAAGGGGAAGTATGTGAATATACCTTTCCGGATAAATTAGTTGGCTCTTTTATTCTAGCTCATAGAAACTCTCGTGTTCTGATATAATCAGTCAGTTCAGAAAGTGCACGTTAAACACGTTAAATAAATTAACAGTTATAAGGGTATTTTACCAATGACCAAGTTCATACTCTTCAAATTTTTCTGGAAATGTAACAATTTTTCCCAAATTGATATTTGGTGGTATTTTACTTAAGTAAT
This sequence comes from Timema shepardi, assembly GCA_902151425.1. Lineage (NCBI taxonomy): Eukaryota > Metazoa > Arthropoda > Insecta > Phasmatodea > Timematidae > Timema > Timema shepardi. The sequence continues at coordinate 66,040 of CABFVX010002386.1, read as the reverse complement.
ACTGCACACTGGTTTTTCGTAAAAAAATTAATATAAAGGTATAATCACCGATTTTTTAGATTTTTTTTCAAACAATAATATAGCCTAATATAATTATAAAATATATGTATCGGCCACATCTGTGGACAAATGATCTAGTTCACTACTCTCTCAATAGACTAGACCACCAATGATTGGGAGATAGAGGTTTGAATCCTGGTCGGATTTAGTAAAGTTTTTCTACAAAATTTTTTACTATTACTTTCCACGCAAATGCTAGTACACTTCCACCAAACATTGCCTTCATAACACTTAAAACGTTTAGAGAAATTATTACATAAATGAATAACCCGAATGGGTAGTAAGAAGCGGTGCTAAACAAATTCTACGATTTTATCTTACAATTCATTTTTTCGTTTTCCTAGAATTTTACAACATATTTTATTTAAGGTCGCAAATCAACCAGACATTTCATTTCTAGAATGTTTGATCTTACAGCAGAAATACATTAGTCCATGACATGTTATTTCCTTCACGGATCCTCCCCACATATGAAGAACCACTTTTAAGAGGGCAGTATAAGGTCCATCGAGGGGGGCATTAAATAATATTTTAAAAAATCGATTTCTTTAGGCAGGGTGTTTCCAAACTACGTAATTCTTATACCTACTACCAGTCCGGGCTAGTCGAATATTTTAAATAAAGAATTTAGGAATTAATAAAGTAGATTTTAGCTAAACTGTTTTTTTTGGCCGTGTGATCTAAGACTTCACCCTTGAAATAGATTGGACTGCCGATAACAGGGAGATCAGGGTTAGAATCCCAGTTAGGTGTTCTGAGAGAGGTTTTTACTCAAGGTTTAACCACTCTCTCCACGAAAATTCGGATACACTTATTCTAAAATTCAGCCTTACTCATTCCTTGCTCATTAACGTATTTAGTTAATATGTACATATCCTAAAAAAATTAGTAAGATGCGGTGCTAAAAAAAGAGTAGAACTTAAAAGCAATTTATCTAAATTAACGTGAAGTTCAAACATTTTTCTAAATATAAAAACAAAGGTGTATTTGCCTTTCATTAGTCTTGTTCTATGTCTACTACACGCAGTGGTCTAAAATCTTTAAAATTTGTAGATTCGGTTCATGAATATGTGCACCTATAGTACAGGATTCTAAAATTTTAACTAGATTTTATAATTAATTAAAAAGCTTGTTTAAGGCAAACCAATATCAATCAAATAAAGAATTGTGGTTTGTATCGCGGACGATTCACACCACTCCATTTTTCAAGGCTGATGATGGCATGAAATGTCGAAAGATTTTCCATCAATGAAACCTATATAAAGGCACGATGGACAGACTACCTGACAATAATATTTCATTTGTTTAATTTTAAAATACCCAAGATAACAGCCGAGAATCGAACCCGGGGCCCCTAGACTCGTAATCATGTCCACTAACCACCACAACACCGGGCCGGTTGGCAAGAGAAATAAAAATAGCAGTTAGAATTATCTACCTACATCAGCGTAGAGGAAGGCAACCTCTATAATGTCTTGTTTTATCAAACTATCATCACTTTTAAGGCCAGAATTTGAACCTCAACCTTCTCATTAACAGTGAACGTGAGTAGTTGAAATCTAACGCTTTAAATCACGCATTTACCAGTGTAATTTTTTTTTACTGTTGATACTTTTATATTAAACAAGGTCCAAATATGCGATTATATTTCAATAATTAATAAGTAAATATACTTTTCAGCTCGACACATTAGCTCATTTGGTAGCGTGTTCGGGCTCAATTCCTAGCATGGCCGAAAATGTATCATTGATAAAAACAAGGATTTAACCTTTAACTTTGATAAATGGATGGCTGGGGTCGGGATGATGTGCATGTCCTAGTATTTAGATAGATTATAAGGCAGATGAAGACACGACAGGTCTAGTAAACATGTTATGGAAAATATATGGTTTAAATTAAATATAATAATATTAAAAATAATATGTCTTATAACGCAATAGTAAATATATAGGCTTATTATTTAGTTTGTAATCAAAATTTTATATTTACAGTACATATTAAAAAAATATTAATAGTATGTCATCGTTATTAACTCTTTAACTCGGTTAATATATTAATAATTTAGGTACTAATTAATATAAAACACAGCCCAGTACTCGGTGGTTTTACTTTTATTTTACATTTTTGCCAAATATTCACCTTTAAGAGGGGTAGTGTACGAGGGACATGAGAAAAAGTAAGTGTTTTTGTAGTTTTTATACTACAAAAACATGTTTTTTATAAAAATAAATCAAATATTGGTTCATTATAAACATAGAGTTTAATTTTATTTAAAATGCTGATATCGACAGTTCTTAAATATCTTTAAAAGGTGTTCTATAGTTTGATGGAAACTTTTTCTCTACATTTAAAATATTTCTCATCTAATACCACTATGCTCATTACATAATATATTCAAACTGTTGATATCACCATGTGAATAAAATTAAACTATGTTTCTAATCGAGCAACATTTAAGTTTCTCTAGCCAAAATATGTTATTTCTATAAAAATTGCAAAAAACACTAACCTTTTCTTGTGTTCCCTATGCTTCCACCTCAACATTTTAACCTCCCGTGGAGAAAACATATGTCTACATTTCTGTCACATCCCCACAAACTATGTGTAATGTACTCGCCTGAGGAAACACAACATTTAAGAAGACAGTGAAAAAGAAAAACATGTTCAACAAATTCAACACACAATGTTGTATTTTTAGCTTCTTTATTCTAGGTTTCTAGTACTTGGGACCTCGACTATACTAAGTAAATTAATCGCCTTTAAAATGCCAAATACTTCCACATACAGCTATGACTAGAAAAGCTACCTCAACTCAAAACAATAAGGCTAAAACACGTTTTTTCAGATGCAGTACAATTTTCATAAGAAGAGCACTTATAAAAGTAACACCAGATCTAATTTCACGTATTAATACGTCATGTTACCTCAAGTTGTTAATTTTTTATAGATACATCTAAAATAATACTATAGTTTAGCCTCGTTTATCTGGCCCTCATTTATTTGGATCTCCGGTTTATATGGAATTAAATTTCACATTAATTTTTTTTGTAACACATTTTTATGAGAAGAATTATTGATGTGTTATTTATAAAACTCCTTTCAAATATATTAATTAATTAATTACTATAATGAATTTGTGGAGTGTGTGCAGTACTATACTGAAGTAAAACTATAGTAAAGTCATTGGTACTGTACTGTATTTACTACTGTACAGTACACGGTCATTGGGTCGAAGCTAAATCTGTGTTCTATCAACAAACGTCTGCTTTGGTCTGTTTTTACAGCGTACTGATTGTTCTCTGCCAACCCTATGACTTCTAGACTATCCGTATTTTTTCTAACCCATATGACACCTGCTATAATCTAGGTCGGATAAATGACGTTCCACTGTAATTATGTAGTGAAATGTTATCAACGTTGATCACAAAAAAATATAATTTTGAATTTCTAAATCCAAATATGCATTTGAATTAATTTTAATAAATTATATAAAAAGTACTTATTCACCCAGACATTTTCAATCACAGGACTAGATGAGAAAGCTTTTACGATAATGTTGTACCATTTATTTTCTAATGTTAAAATGTTTTTAATTGAAAACAAACTAAAAACAATTCGACAATTGACTTTTGTTATCTTAGGACATAGTTATGAATTTTAAACTACTCATACTTTACGAGTAATTAATTAGCAGTATATTAATACAAATTTGTGAATCTATAAGTTTTTTCAACATATGATTATCATATTAAAATAGTAAATATAAATATTCAATTATGACCTTAAGCGACCACTATACAGAATAAAATTTAACTTTTTTAGAGGAAATTTATCAACAAACTAAGGTCACATACTCTTTCTTTTATAAAAACATAACCTTAAAATCAGAAATCCCGAGTTAAGTAGATTGAGATTTAAGGCATTAAAACGTAAATTGACTTCTTTAGGGTGGCCGATTTTCTTATCTTAATTTTACACTCAGAGGAGACTGCATACTTTTGAATGCCACAGTTCCCTTGTGTTTTTTAAATTGGAAGACTTTGTGTAATTGTGTAATGAGCCGTTCCATAATTTCATTCTGTGTTAAAAAAAAAGTTAACTAAAATCTGGACGAGTGCTTGAGTTTTACGTGAAGAAATTTTAAAATAAATTATCTACTGGTCTTCTCAAAGCTTATGCATATTTTTAGGTTGATTAGTATAAGTAATTTTTAACATGTGTGCTTGTGTTTGATAGAGTATAAAATAGCAATAATTTAAGTTTAATGTTATTTTACCTACATTTGAATGCAAAAATTCTCAAAGGAAAATTTGTGTATTCTTTTTTAAAGAACTAAGATATTGTCATTAAAAAAGTAACTATTCGTAATCTTCATGTGTACAATTTGAGTAGGCTATGTATTGAAATGAGGTTTTTTTAATTAAATAAATAGTTCGGCCTTTATTTTGTCAAAAAATTGAATTTTGCTTTACGCATTACTTTTTAGTTAAAAATTGTTTTATGTTTTGATGATAACTATCTATCTCTCTCTCTCTTTCTATATATATAATTTGATTTAGGAATATAGATTCGAATTATTTATAGTTTTTTATGTTGCAGCTATTACAAGACAGTATGAGAAATATTATAACTCAACTGGCATTTACCCGTCGCGGCTTCGCCCGCAATAATTGATAAAAGCTTTTAATTTTTAACTAAACTGTTTTGGTCATAAATCAAACTTTATTTTTCTCAAATATCTTTGCGTTTTTCTCAGTTCTAGCTGTAAATAACTTTGTAGTATGATGTTATCTTTACTTAAACATTTTAATTTTCACTTTTAAATACTTTGTATTAAAATAAATATATATTATTTAAGTTATCAATTATTAATCTAATTTTTAAAAATTTATCTTCACAATTAGTAAGATAAATAAATGTTATAATATTTTTTGCAAACTACATAACTAAAATCACATATTTATTAGTTATTATTACACTAATTACTATTTACTTTAATTACATAATATCAAATCACAAATTCTTAAAAAACATAATTTCAATTACATTATAATCATAACACACAAACTTTCGCATATATAATAATAGTTAGACTCAAATTTTCACTTATATATTACAGCAAAATATTTCTGTAAATGACATTGTACGATTTGTTGTTTTCGGCAAGTACATGTAAGTTTCGGGCACTCGATACTCTTGAACAGGTGACATACAGTTGACCGCGCGAGAAACACGGAGTACTTAAGTGGATTCCTGCTACTTTTAAAGTCTGGCCCTGTAATTTGTTGATAGTCATAGAAAAAGCCATCTTTAGTGGAAACTGTAACAGTTTAAATTGAAAAGGCAGGTTTTGGGGAATAATAGGAATTCGTGGAATCAAAACTCTATCTCCTTTAGATCCTCCTGTGAATATAAATACCTTCATGACGTTTCTCCCCAGCTCAGTGATGCGTAGTCTGGTACCATTGCACAACCTCGGACTATCAAGATTACGCACCAACAAAACGGGGACGCTAATCTTCAATTCAAGACTATAGGACGGCACACCTGATAAATCCAATGAGATTAAAAACTCTACGTGATAGGTGGTACTATCATCACTTTCCATTACGGTATCTATCGACGTATACACCTTTGTTTCACTGACTACGCCATCTAATATTTTTTATGTTAATTTTATTTACAGAGTCATTCTTTAGTGACAATACTGCTCTCTCACACAGCCACTTTTCATTAGTCATGTTGGTTTGTAAATTTGAGAACCCTTTAGAAATGAGCTGCTCCTCCAACGTCAATGGGTTGCAAAATTCATTCGTAGAAGTAATTTTGCCCTCTTCATTGGTTTGTAAGCGACCCTCTCCAATTTTCAGCAGTTTACTGCCATATGCTCCAGATTCTTGGTCTTTATAGAACTGTACCCTCATATTGCACGCAAGATGAAGTTTCTCAGCTCTAGCCCACAGTGGTGATGCCTTAAGGCATGCATTCATTTCATCTGCTGGAGTACTCCTATCAACAACAGGTAGGGTCTGTCTGAAATCGCCAGCGAGCAAAACTACCACTCCACCCATCAGCGTCTCGTTGCTAAGGATATCCTGCAGGCTACGGTTTAACGTATCTACCACCTTCTTATGTGACATCGTGCACTCATCCCAGACGATAAATTTGCACTGCTGATTAAGAGCACCGTGGTCACTACTCTTGCTGATGTTGCAAGTTGGATTTTCTTCGGTTGCAAGACTAAGCGGTAATTTTAAAACAGAGTGTGCAGTCCTTCCACCACTGAGCAAAGTCACAGCGATGCCCGAAGAAGCCACCACAAAGGCTAATTTGCGATCTTTACGGATTTTTGCCAACATAAGTTTAAGTACAAATGTTTTGCCCGTATTTCCTGGGGCGTTGAGGAAAAAAAGTCCCCCTTCTTCACTTTGCATGCGCTGCAAGATTGAATCAAATATGTGTTTCTGCTCAGAAAGTAGACGTAAAATTATGTCAGACATGTGCTTGTAGTGCCATAGAATCGTAGTTGAGCTATTTGACTGCATCGTTAGACAATAGTCCAGCTTGCTGCGGTGTTGGTAAACCAAAATCTGCGATTCTCTTTTCCGTCATAGAAATGATCTTACCTTCGATTATTTTCAATACTTTGTTGAGGATTAAATCATCATTCGCTCCTTGTAATCTTTGCGCAATATCCTCCGAAAGTGTATTTTTGTATTTTTCCCACAGTTAGTGAGGGTTACAGAGTCCGCAAGTGCACACTAATATCGCAAACATCTCTCTAATTTTTGCAGGTGAGTGACATAGCACAGCTTCGTACATGACCACGTTCCAGTTGTTGTCGTCTTCTAAAAGTCCAAGCACCTCGCATGCTTCTCCGAACGTGGCAAGCTCTTGGTCATTCACAGATTTTAGATTTTCAAAACTCGTTGGGACCCGGTCTATATTTAGCAACATACGGAAATAGTAGCACTTAAAGTTGCTAACATGCACGGTCTGTATCCGACCCAGTACATCTACAGCCTTCATGCCTGGCCAGCCCTCGAAAGGTGTTCCTTGCACGCGGCGTTTCCATTCTTTTCTTGGTGCATTAAAGGTATAGTATCGCGGCACTTCATAGTAGAGCGAGGTATTTGCAAAATTATTATTTTGGCAGAGGTGGAAGAATGCCGTCAATGACGTTCTAGGGGGTACCGTGATTCTTTCCCCGAAATTTGGCTCGTTGAAGTAAACGCGCTTGCCATTGAGCAGGTGCACTGCCAGATGGACGACAGTGGGATGTCTCTAATGCAATGGTAAGTCAAAGATCCGCCACACTGCCTCGTTGATGCTTACGTACCGGCCAACCCTGAACGTTTGCACTGCATTCCTAGTATCAATGTTCACATTGCCTGCTTGCCTAACGTGAAAAATTGCCTGATTGCTGCCTTTGTTGTTATATTTTCAAATGTATTTGATATCCTGCATTGAGATGAGGGAATTATAAGTCACCATCTAGCTATTGTCTATCAAAACGTCATAGCCGCCGCGTTTGATGATGGCCGTGCACCCTCCTACTTGTGTTGCTCTACGCCTGTAGAGAGGATATCCATTTTCATTTGTCTCCGTGCCCTTTTATATACCTTGGGGGTATTTCTTTGTACATTTGCCATCCTTAATGCACGGATATGACGTGTTTTGCGCTCCACATGGTCCATGGATAATATGTTTGACCACTAAGTTGTGTAGTGTTTTTTCACTGTCTGGGTCTGAAATTTATGCACTGTTGATGTGATCTACTTGGTTAGGCCATAATTTTTCTTTTAACAAGAGTAAAGTATGGACGTGGGGTAGGTTGCGTGGCTGTCACTCTATCGAGTACATGAAGCATTGGGATTTGCCAAATATTCTTGCTTTCGTTAGAAGATGTATCAATTTTTTAACTTTTATTTTTAACACTCTGGCAATGAGGTCGTGGTGGTCGGTAGCTGTCTGGCCAGGCATAAGCTCATGAATTATCTCTTACCAAGAGAGTTTGTGCGTTAATTTGATCAATAAGTCTAGACTAGTAGTGGTGGACATACGCAAATGCGTCCTGCGTGTACATGTGAAGATATCTGGGGCTATTAAAAAATGTTGATGGAAGAATCACCATCTGTCCCAAATTATTTGGATTGACATGCGCGTCATTCCTCACAGAATCTTGCAAATACACATAGTTTTCCGCCCGTAACTTACTTTGATTCAATTATATATACCTCAAGCGTTCACTTTCAATTTTCACATACATGCCGACCAGGAATATATGTAACAGTCGCCTGCAGCGAAGAAGTAAATTAAAATCGTCTCGACACATCATGATATTAAATGCATCAAAATCCATAGAGGAGATATTTTTGTTTGTCGCAGGCTGGCCAGTTTGAGGATTAATTTGATATATTTCCATGTGATATCCTTCTTGGCCCTTCCAAAAAATGATTGGGTACTGTAGAGCATCGTAAAACCTGTGTGTATCAGCAACGCAGGTCAGCGTGTTATCCCACACACGTAGCACGATGTCCTTGGTGGTTGTATGTTCGTTTACCGCCACGATGGCTGCTACGTCATTTGTGGTGGGCGCATTATACCTCCACTCATGCTGTCTTCATGGCACACGGTCAGGGTGAATCACACCCTGCAGCTCTCATCGGCCACATTCTCCATGTTGATTTTTAATTTTTAATTCCTTAATTAAAATACTATGCTACTTAAGTATCTTCTGTATTTTTAGTAACTTATTTATTTCAACTCCTGGGACAATATTAACGTGCCTTTCAGTCTCTGCTGCTTCAGCTCCAATGAAATATATCTGTAAAAATTGTGGATCTGTATTAGGCACTGGAAGCAGTGATCCGATTATGTGGTACACTTGTCCTTGAATGATAAAAGTGTTTGAAAATTCTGGCATAGAAACGACACAACCCCCACCAAACGACGTCATGTGGAAGAAACTATTCTATCTTAGAGCATTGTTCAGAAACTGACGTGAGACTTCATTCTTACATAATAAAAGCTCTTTTAAAGGTTGCACTGGTTCCTGCAATCGATAAATATTTACTTTACCACAAGAATAACACATCCCAGGTGTTTCCTCCTCCCATTTCAACGCTCCACGTGATCTACTCTTTTTGTACATCTTCAATTTTGTCAGACTATGGCTGCTGTAGTCGAGAGTCACGTCGTATTCTAATGCAGCATATTCAAAAATACTCCACGTGTTTATATTGAAGATTTGCCGCTGAAGTGCCACCCTTTAGGCAACAACACGTCTCCGTGCTTGGGGTTCCTCTATAGTTTCGACAGCTCGCTGAGACACCATATGAGCAGCATTTTGTTGACGTCATTGCTCTGTCTATCCATGAGATTCAGCAGCTCTCAAGGGGGCCTGCCGCTCAGATTGCTCCTTACGCTGAACCTGAAATTATAAAAGGTTTGCCAAAATCCATGAATCACATTATTATTAAAATACAAAACACAAAGAGAGAACACGCCGAACCTGAGATTCGTCCCGTGTCTCGGCAGCTCGCTGGGACACCAGATACGCAGCATACTGTTGACGTCGTTTCTTTGACAGCTCTGGAGTTTTGGTTGCTCTGTGAGGTGCCTGACGCTGAGCCTGTTCAAGCCTTCTAACTTCTGCTTGGGCTGAAGTTTCCAGGCCCATGGACACTTTTATTATTCTAACTTTATTTGAACTTTGTGACAAATTGGATTTACGTTTCCCCAGCATTTTTCCACTACTTTTGAGAATCGATCACAAAAATAACTTCTCAGTTGAGAAAGTAATTGAACACCACCTAAAAATAAACCAATTTACTTAACCTCACCTTTTTAAAGTTACTAATGATCAGTTCAAAACGAAAGCCTACGCACCAAAAATACAATTTAACTTTTATCATATCATTATTTTTTCAGCATTTTATCTTACTGCCCGTTCGGGAAGTACACATATGTACTTAACTACTCTAATGTGTAACGTATGGATAAGGTTGACATTTTAAGGATGTATATTCACATTTTCGTGGAGCAAGGGTGGACAATAATTTAGGGGAAAAAAACACCTCAATACACTTGACTTGGATTCGAACGCTTATCTACCAGTAATCGGCAGTCCAGTCTATAGTGAGAGTTTTAAACCATTAGTTTGATTAATTAGTCTTTGATTAATTTGTTGGTTTTGATTCCTTTTAGCGGCTGTCTGAAGTATAAATTCCTATAATAAAGATCAAGTAAAAAAGGTTTACACCTATATTAAAGAAAGTGTATACTTTTCATATTCATATGACTAGTAATTTTCAATTGACTTTATTCTGTACGGAAGCGAATAACCCAAACGGGTAGTAAGACGCAGTGATAAATACATATTTTATACGGATCTAAACAGATTAATTTTTAACTAAGATCAAATATAAAAAACTTAATATTATTTCTTAAATGACTACTATTTAATATAAAAGTAATACAAATACTTTGGGTAACCTGAAGGTCTAGGAATAAGGTGTTGGACTTATGTGATGGGGATCTGGGGTTCAATCCTCAAGACCGACACAGACTTGTCTTATTGCCAAACCCTTCCTTCACTTTTGACAAGACGTGTACTAATCAAAGCTTGTGAATGTTTGGAGTGCCAGGCCACCACCATGGTTCGGATTCCACGTTAAACTGTAGGTCCTCCATTTCATCTCACAATCACCCTATCATTACACATAAGCGTAAGTGCGTATAACCCGAAGGGGTAGTAAGACGTGGTGATAATAATAATAATAATAATTTTATGGTAAAATGGTCACATAAAGTGTATGAATTTAAAGTCTAAGATATTGGTTCTAAGTCTTATTTTTAGATTCTACCCATTGATCATGACTAAAAATCTAATGTACCCTCCCGATGAATTTTCCCCAAAAGACAAATGTCACGTAATCGAGGGAGAAAATTTTCCCGAGTCCCCATCAAAAATCCCCCACCATGTTAGTTTATCTTGTCATTTCTCCAATAATTTTTCCTGGATAGATGCTCGCGTTCCCTCTGAAAGTCATGCACGTGCCCCAGTTTGAGAGCCACTGGTCTAAGATAAGTATTTATATATTTATATTTAGAGACTGCGTTAACATTTCTTAAAGTATTAATATCAAATTGGGACTTAAAGTAGCGAACGGGGATGCTTATGATTGAAATTGGTAACCCTCATCCCCACTCTACTACCTTCCAACGCCAAACATCCATAAAACCTTTTAAAAACATTCGAATGAATCATTCATTCAAATAAATCAATTATTTTACTGGCAATCGGTTAATCTTTCATTCAATAAAATCACTCGATTATGCCCATAAGTACTTGACAGTGTTGAATAAGTCAAACCTGTATTAAATTGGTCCTCATTGGCACAGAGTTTTGGGTTAGAAGCATGGACAAGTGCAATGTGATATAATAACTAATTTAAATGGTACGGAACTCCACAGGGTCTTTCTTACTCTATTGTTTAGAAATGGAGATATTTACTCAGAATTCGTAATGTAATTAATAAACACTAGCGAACCCGAGAACAAATTGTGTTATACATACGTAAAAAATGTTTTAATTCACAGTTTTAAATTTTATAATTATACATTTTTTAATAAACATCTTCGTTTGTATATTTGAACCAAATTAAAATATAGATATAGGGTCCCTAAGGTTCAACAATTTATATTAAAATGTTGACTTACCGTTAAAACTTTCTGCATTTTATTAGGGAATGCACATCTTATGGTTATCGCATTGCTACTAAATTTCTCTTTTATAAATGTTGACCAATAAAATAGGTATTTATTGACTATTAAGTCTAAAATGAGAGATATAGATCAATGCTTATCAAGGGGAGGATCCAGGACGCGATATGGGTGTGTGTGCCCCCCTTCAAGAATTTAAACAAATTAAATCAATGTTAAATACACCAGTTTTATTATCACGTAATACTATCTTACTAACCAGAATTCATTTTTAAAATTGTCATTGGTAGGATTATTAAATTTTTAATATACGGTAATTATTATAATTATTATAATTAAGACAATCACATTAAGTAATAAAGGGGGGAAAATAGGCATTAATGAAATTACCCAAATTTAAGGTTCATGCCTCTAACCTTGTTGCACAAACCTTGTTTAGGTTTAAATTTGTTTTATCAGTTTTATTATTACTGTTTCATTGATTAATAATAAATAAATAAAGATCTTTAAAAAAATATGTTTAAATAATATGCTTTAAACAAAATCTTTGAATAATACCACACAGATAGCGTATTAGCATGGCTTGGTGGTAAAATCTCGATTCAGAATGAGAAATAACTAACTATTCTATAGAGTGGAGTTAAAGTTCGATTGTTTTAAATCTGAATAACTCCATATATTTTGTATAAATGTAGAATAGCTAAAAACTATTTATATAATAATAATAATAATTGTTATAATGTTTAAACTTATTTCCCTCTTAATAATCATTATTTGTTGATATTCTTATTATTTGCTTATAATACATTTCAATAGTAATCGCAAATTTCGAGTTATACCCTTCATTGGAGGATTATTCTAAAGTTTAACGCTACACTGAAAAATTGCTTAAATATTTATTCTCAAATTTTAAGTATTTTTATGTCAAAACTTTTTGAGGTGCCTCCCACTCCCCCTCCTCGACCCGATCCTGATGGGAGCACCCGCGTCCCTCCCCATCCCCCTTCACGAAGATCTTGGATTCACCCCTGTGCTATACAATCATTTCCCATAAGAGGTTTAAGGAAAAACATTAACTTCTTGAAAGACTTAATTGCTTACTCTATGGCATTAAAGAATTATTGCGTTAGAACTTAAGTAATATCTCTTCGCAACTAGAGCTCACAAAATTGTATTAATATATTTACCAACATCTCCGAAACAATTGGTTTTATAAAAATATATTTCTAAAAGATTTTATTTAATTTTTAATAGTACTAAAATTTTACATATATAAATTATCTATTAGCTCAAATAGTTGCGGAAATATAGAAAATCTGCTATGTAAATAACCCTAAAAGTCAATTCCATGGGAAAATAAAAACATCCATTTGGTTTGTAATCTAATCAACGCCTATATACGAATTTTAATCAAAATCTTTACAGACAATTTTGAGAAAATGGAATTTTTCTCTTTTCCCCCTTTATTAAACTGCTCTTAATTCTAGGGTTGGACAGACGGCGTTGAAAAAACAATTGTTATGGCTTAGGGGGTCATGAAACGTCGACATCCATCAACATCTTGAGTTAGATTTTTTTTGACGGTCGTAATACTTTACCTTAAATGTGTTGGAAATGTTAAAAATATAAATATTTGCGTATAGATTGAAAACTATTAGTCTTATAAAAATATATTTCAAGTAAAAGGTGTGTATTATAAATATATGTACAGTACATGTATGCAATGATAAGAAGTTTCATATACAAAGATTTACGGAGATAAAAATAAAAAATATAATTCACGCTTAAGACCAGAATTCTTAAATTCATTTTGACGAAAAGTTAGAGTAACCGTTTGGTTTGTAATATTGATCAAATATTATTAAAGAATTTTAATCAAAATCGTTAAAGCTGATTTTGATAAAATCTATTTTCTCTTTCCGCCCTTGAAAAAACTACCCTTAATTTAAGGATTGGATATCCAAATACAAAAAATCCTTGAGGACCTTAGATATCAATTTTTAGCCCAATCGTTAAAATAGTTTTGGCCCTGGCCCGAGGTTTAGACTGACAGACAGATTTACAAACAGATTGACAGACTGACGGAATTGCGAAAACCACTTTTTTTTTTTAGGTTCGGGGAGTAATGTGATGACGTCGACATTCATCAAAATCTCGGGCTCAATTTTTCATTGCTTTACAAACATTTCACCTAAGATGTTGAAAAAACAACATAAACTTTTTGAGAGACTTATTTCTTACTCTATGGAATTAGAGAAGTATTGCGTTAAAAGTTAAGTACCGTTAGTATCTCCTTAAAACTAAAGCTCACAAAATCCTATTCATATATTTGCAAATATCTCAGAAACTGTTGGTTTTATAAAAAAATGTTTCATATAAAAGTTTTTTATTTTTAATAATAATACAAATTTGCAATAATAAATTATTTAGTATTTCAAATAGTTGTGGAGATACGGATATCTCCACTTCTGTTAATTACCCTAAAAGTCAATTTCATGGGAAAATGAAAATAGCCAGTTTATTTATAATCTTATCAAGGCCTAGATATGAATTTCAATCAAAATCGTTAGAGCCGATTTTTTATCTTTTCGCTTTTTTTAAACTATTAATTTTGGCGTTAAACAGACACACAGACAGATGGCATTGCGAAGACCACTTTTTATGATTCGGGGGGTCATGAGATGTTGACATCCATCAACATTTTGGTTTAGATTTTTTCTATGGTCACAATACGCTACCTTTAGTTTTCGAAAAGAATATATATACATATATATATATATTCGCGTATAGCTTGAAACTTGTATATTTTATAAAAATATTCTTTGAATAAAATATTTATATTAATAACACTTCTACATATTTGCAATGATAAGTAATTTCATGTCTTAAATGGTTTTAGAAATATGATAACAAAAAAGACAATTTACGCATCAGACCGGAGATTTTAAAGTCATTTTGCCGATATAATGAGAGTATCCATTTTTTTTTTATTATTTGTAAATGTTCATAATTAAAATTTGATCAAAATCGCTAGAGCCGAATTTGAGAAATTTGACTTTTTCTATTTTTTCCCTTAAGTAAACTACCCTTAATATTAGGGTTGAATATTTATTTCCAAAAAATATCTCGGGAAAACCCTATGAAAACCTTTGATACCAAGTTTTAACCCAAACGGTTTAGGCTCTATTCGGAGGTACAGACAGGCAGACAGATATACGGAAATTTAAAAACAACTTTTTCAGTAAGGTGGGTCATGAAACGTCGATATCCATCAAAATCTTGAGTTCAAATTTCTTGACGATCACAATACGTTCTCTACCTGTAAGATAGCGAGAAAGTAATGACAGTTGATAGCTCTTAATTATAGAATTAATTAACCTTTTTTTTACAATGAAAGCCCGTAGAATAGGGAACTTACATGATGACTGACATGTCTAAAGGTTCCTGAAATGTCATAATATTAGGGATTTAATTCCGATACAAGATTTCAATTGAGACAGTAAAATAATATATAACCAATATAAATACATAGGTGATGGTATGGGTCACAGCCTTATGAATACTATTTTATCAGCTGTTTTTTTTAATAATGCAAGTACTGTAAATATTTCCTTGGGGCACAAACAAGGCTCACACCAAACACTAAGCCTCAGCCTTGTGGGTGTTTCTCTGTTCTTCTTGAGCCAGGTTGATTACTTGGGCCCCTGGAGAGTGCTAGTTGCAGTTCTCAGTAATAACACCTCCAAGTTAAACAACTCACTTTCAAAATATTCGTTATAAAGCGGCGGTGGTCCCAACACAATAGTTCAGGTACCAGCATCCCCTCTATCGCCCAACAAACCCTCTTACTGCAATTCATTTCACAAACCAACAAACATCTTCAGACAAGTAGCTAGTAGATGGTATTTGGAGTTTGTTTATAACTATACAATTTTCAATCGTTCTTGGAACGAAAATAAAAGGACCATTGTGTTCTAAGGTTTCGTTATAATTTGCAGTGTGAATAGACTTCTTTGGGGGTTCGTTTTATATGAAGGTGTCTGGGACCGCTACATTAGTATAACTTCGTGAAACAAAGTTTATTGGCAAAGAAATATTTGTCTCTATAGTAAAACCACCTTTAAAGTGAACTATTTAATAAACAATCCCAGCTTGATAGTGACGTAGTCACTTGGTAGTGCACGTAGTGATCCCCGGGTTCAATGACTCAAGCTTTCGCAATAAGAGCAGCCATTTTAACCTGAAGGCTGTGGGTCTGGTGAATATCTATTCTGTACCTTGGGCTACAATTCCTACCAATAATAGGATTTGAGTAATAAGAAACTTTTATAAAATACATATATTCAGTGGAAAACATTGATAACATTTGAATATAATATATCAAATGTTAATATCATTAGCATTAGTTTGTAGGTATTTTTTTTATCATCGCATCCTACTACTTGTTCAGATTATACACAGTCTAGTCCAACATGAGAACGACGCCTTAGACCATTCGGCCTCTGAATCGGGTTTTAGGTATTATTATTATTACCACGTCTTACTACCCTTTTGGGTTATACGCACTTACGCTAATGTGAAATGGTAGGATGATTGTGAAATGAAATGAAGGACCTACAGTTTAACGTGGAATACGAACCACGGTGGTGGCCTGGCATGCCTCACATTCACAAGATGTCTTGTCAGAGGTGAAGGAAGGGTTTGGTAATCAGGTAAATCTTTGCCGGGACCGAGGATTGAACCCCGGCCGCCAGCATAGAAGTCTGACACCTTACCCCTAGACCACCAGGTCACCGACTTAAGGTATTATTAATTTCTACCAAAAACCACAGCTGAAGACTTAACGTATGAATTCATGAAATAAGGTCTAGTAAATTTTCTGTATCCAGGTCCATAAAGAATGTTGTAAGGGCTAGTGACCCAGAGCCTCAACACATTCTTTAATACAAACTATTATTATCTTTTGTCTCTAAAGTTTTCAGTCATGGAGAGTAGGATGTCTGATATAAGGGTAGTTTTTCTTGAACATTTTTCACCTCTCCTTTCATGAAAATGAGCTTAGATTACCTCTAAAATGCTCCCTTCCTCATCCCTACTCCATTATAGTAATATTCATAGATGCATATGACCTGAACATGTAGTAAGACTTGATGATAAAAAAATTTAGTAATTTAATTATTAAGTTCTTACTATAACCGTTTTTATCAATTTCTACAAAATATTACTAATTACACGTGCAGCAAACCAATATTTAGGCTTCTGTTATTTTTGGACAGAAAATTTCTGAATATAATTTAAAAATGTATTGCCAACGTTTTGTCATTATTTTAATTTCTTATCATTAACTAAAATCAAAGAAAAAAGTAGTAATATTTTAGTTTTAAACAGATATAATTTATAGTTATGACAATATATTTTTATTCAAATTATATCTTTAATATTGAGCTACTATCTCTTAGTTAAAAAAAAAAGTGACTATTTCAAGATGTTGAAAATAAAAATATTGGTTTAATGGTATGCAATCAAACTTGTTACAGGACCTGAACCTCCACTTTTAAATAAATCTGCCCATGACTGTCGGATAATGTTATTCCAATTACAACTCGACTATACAGAATCTGCTTAAAATAAACCCTCTGGTGAGTAATAGCTAATCGCAGGAAGTAATTTACTCAAGGTGTATTATGCAAAATAAATAATTGACTGTTAAATAAATGATGGTTTCAATTTACCTGTAGTAGATACATTTATAAACGGTGAAGTTGAGTATCTCATTTTTAACCATCCGATACTATCGACAGTGTATTTATTAATTTTTAACCATATTCCCTAGAAATGTATATACAACTCAATATAGATCGAATGAAATACCCATGTAGTAATGTATTACAAATTTAACTAAACTGAAGGATATCAAGATATAAAAATATGGATTTAACTTTTGTTTGACTTTTGTATCTGTTTATCAGTCTTTGTGTAATAAGTGTTTGAAATAATTTATCTTATAAAATTCTTTTTATTTTTAAGCTAATACGGATTTATTACTTTTTATAATTTACTAAACATTTTATTTGATTCCATTTTTATAGCCTATGATAATGAAAAAAAACTATTTTGCCTTTCCTTAGTACCAATATTATCAATAGATATTATTAATAAAATATTAATAATTTGATAAAATATGATAAAAAAAACCTAGTTTCTTTATAATTAAATTATTAAACACAACAAGTATTACAAATTTTTAACAATAAATAAAAATTATAAAAAGGAATATACATAATAGAATTACATTAGGATTAAATTAGTGTTAAATTAACAAATTATTGATATAATACTTTTAAAATTATCCCTAATTTAAACATACAGTTGAGGACAGTAAAATTTTGAATTTCCCTTGTTTAAAATAAATTATTATGCTACAAAACTAATCAGGCTAGGTATGTGTAGTACTTAGTATTTATTATAAATTTATGTTTTGTTGATAAAAACTATGGAATTTTTAATATTATATTCATACATTAGTTAACATTTTGTTCTCTTCCTCATTTGTCCATTCAAGGCGAAGAGTTTTGTATTTGTCTGATACGAGTAAAATAAAAAAGCCCAAAATTAATATATCATCCAATTATTAACTCAAATTAAATTAATTTCATCTTAAAAAAGTTTCAGAAATACATTTTATGAGAAGATAGCCTTTAAATTAAATAATAATACAAACTTTAAGAATCTCTATCCATTAACATTTTATATAATAATATTACTAACAAAACACTTAATAATAAAGTTAGAATAATTCTCCTTAAGCTAAGTATTATTCATACTTTTTAAATAGAAACATTATTTTTTGTAAATAAGTATTCGTTTTAATACTCACCATCAGTAGAGCACAATAAACAACTTTAAAGGATTAATTTCAAGTTTTCGTTTGTAGAAAGCCATCTAGTGAGCCTAACTTGTTTGAAGTAAAAAGTTCTAAATACATCGTGGCAATACCAGGAGATGTCTCTGTGGTATATGTTCGCTGTGCACCAATAGGCTGCAGCATGTGTCACTGTGTATTTCAAAGTCGATAGAATCTAGAGGATCCGCGTGTTTCATTTACAGTTTTATTTCTACCAGTAGATGGACGAAGTGGACCAAAACTGTCTAGGCAAAGTAAATTTATTCGAAGCCAACAAAAAATATTCCAAAAACTGTTAACTGCTATAACAACACGTAACGAGAAAGGTTTAAATGATACAATCATTATTTTAATGATCTTAAACCTTTGCGATGACATTCATATTTAATTACGGCACTTTAAATGTCTGCGTTGTTAAATTGTTTGACTAAATTTATTTATAAACACATAAAGTATTGGAAACTAATTAAAAATATGTAATTTTAAATACATATTTAATCATTCAATCATGTAAGCTTTTATGAGTCACATTATTATTCTTAGTAATAAATGTGAATTTGAAATTTATACAACTAAGAAATGTGTTAAAATTTAAATTTTTTGGAACGTAAGGAAAATTAAATGCAAGAGACTACAAATTAATGTTTTGTCCACTACCATGTTCATATTTATTCTAAGACTGATATAACTGCCTGGAATTTTTATTATTCACTTTATATAGGTTTCACATACTGTACATGTATTGTATTTTGTTTATTTACTGTCCACTGTTTTACACAATTTTCCCACAGCAATACCAAATGTTGCTTTTAATAAAGCTATTGCCATTCACCGTTTATTAAGATAAAATAGTAATTATAGTAGTTCGACACCTTAGCCTAGTCAGTAGCTTGTCAGCCTACTGAGTTAAGGGTTCCAGCTTTGATATCTGACATGGCAGAAAAATGTATCATTGACGAAATATGGGTTTACCCTTTCGCATTAATAAATTAATAGCCGGGGTCTGTATGTTGTGTCTGCCCTAGATTTAAGTTAGATTATAAGGCATTCTAAGCTAAGACAGGCCTAGCAAGCCGGTTGTGGAAATTATATAGTTTTAATAAGAAAGTGATCTTGACCACGGGCTGGAAACAGTAATGAATGTAAATAAAAGTAATCATAGTAATCATCTATTACTTTTTAATAAAAGGAATCACATTATTTTATGATCAATTTTATTTATTTTTCTGAAGTATTTAACCAACTTGCTGAATCGACTGATTGTATCAGAACACTAGAATTTCTATGAGCGAGAAAGAGAGCTCTTACCAATTTTGGCCGGAAATATATTTTCACATAACTTCTAGGAATCTTTTACATTATTATTAGCACCACGTCTTACTACCCGTTCGGGTTATACGCACTTACGCTAATGTGTAATGGTAGGGTGATTGTGAGATGAAATGGAGGACCTACAGTTTAACGTGGAATCCGAACCACGGTGGAGGCCTGGCATTCCCCACATTCACAAGATGTCTTGTCAGAGGTGAAGGAAGGGTTTGGTAATCAGATAAATCTTTGCCGGGACCTGGGATTGAACCCCGGCCGCCAGCATAGAAGTTTGACACCTTACCCCTAGACCACCAGGTCACCATCTTTTACATGACACAATTCAAACATGGGACCGAAAAAAGATGTGCTGCTGATTTCTATCACTCAAGAAGAATCCACCAAGTCCAGCTGGGTTTGAACCAACGAACATTGGCTGCTAAGGCAAGCACTTTACCCCAAAACCATCCAGGTCAATTTAATAATAAAAATCCCGCAATTATTGCCTTAGATAATTTAAAAAATGTTACCTACTACTTAATTAAAAAAGCACAATTTTATGGCTTTTATTGGTAAATAACATTAAACCTATTTTTTGTTTAATCTAGCTTATCTATGAATGGAGGTCACCTGGTGGTCTAGGGGTAAGGTGTTGGAATTCTGTTATGAGGGAACGGGGTTCAATCCTCGGTCTCAGCACAAATTTATCTAATGGCCAAACCTTTTCTTCACCTCTGACAATACTTGTATTAATCACAACTTGTGGATGTTTGAAATTCCAGGCCTCCACCGTGGTTCGGATCCCACGTTAAACTGTAGGTCCTCCATTTCATCTCACAATCGCCCTACCATTACACATTAGAATAAGTTCGTATAACAAGTGGGTAGTAAGACGCTAATAGTAATAATATTAATAATAATCTATGAATGTTTAAAATGCTAGAAACTAAATTCATTTAAATACAAATTTTTAAGTAAAGTTAAATGAAAACGTCATTTTAATTATTAAAACACCTGCAGACAAACATTTCGCACTAGAAACTAATGTATATTATATAATATAAAATGTATATTTCACAATGGCATGATGTGGCACGGCATAGAAGGCTTCCTGGGTGTGCAGAATTATTTGAAAATGTATCTGTTAATTGTTCTCATCACTCATTAGATAACTCATTGGCAAGGTATCAACGTAAATACATTACCATGTGAGTTGAGTAAGTTTATGTATGAATAGTCAAATTAGGACAGAGGGGGTGAAGACATACGACAGGTATATTTTTAACAATCTCTGCTTACACTAGTAGCACTACACGACACGACACTAGTATCATATTATGTTTGAAATACATTATAATCAATCGGTAACTAATTGAAAAATAGTTATTGTAATACAACCATCTAAAATGAAGAACTTAGCTGGCGTTGACATGTTCCATTCCACGTTAATGAAGACAACAGCTTACAACACAATTGTCATATCACCCCTACTCCTAAAACAAATAATGGTCAGTGATGGATGTTCAAATGGATTCTCTAGTATTGAAATAGGTCGTGTACATAGTGGATGGCAATCACCCTGAAACACACCAATATGTATGCAAATTGCTAGCAATCTATTTTTTCCACTGTCAGTTCCCTGCGAACATTTTGGTGTTTACACAAACACTCGAAACATAACTTATCAAAAAGTGAGATCAGCTTTGAACCTGGTTTTCAACAAGAGCTGATAGGCTTGTATAAATAACTAATAGGTTATCATTCAATGATAACTTTTAATTCTTATCTGTTAGTTTCTTTATTTTTCCAAATAATATCTTACTTTATTAACAAGGAAAAAAAATAAAGCTATGCAGTACTCACTCAAAATCTTACATTTACAATAATTTTACTAAAAACAATTGAAAAATAGAAGATTTGTTTTAATTGATTTTTTGTTGATATTATGTTATTTATTAACATATTTCACAATATGAAAAAATACCTACACTTTCTTGTAAGAAAATACAAATATCTGAAATGTTTTGAAATATATAAATCAAGGTTTATTTATAGCTTTTAGGACTTTAAATACTAGAAATTCAATCAATAGAAACAAATTACTCTATGAGTATTCGTAAAATTACCCAATATTATTTTATTTATATGTTCATTAGTAAGTACAATTCACTAACTGGCAAAAGCAGTGGAAAGATACCATTGAAAGACCTAGAGGCAAATGGGAGGATAACATTAGAATGTCTCTGAAAGAGTTAGGATGTAATGCGGTGGACTGTATAGAACTATCTCAAGATGAGGGATAGGGTGTAATGAGGTGGACTGTATAGAGCTATCTCAAAATAGTTTGAAATGTGGTGGATTGAATAGAGCTAGCTAACTATAGGGATAAGGTGTAATGATATTAACTGGATAGACCTAGCTCAAGATATAAATAGGGTGTAATGAGATGGACTGGATTGAACTAGTTCAAGATAGAGATAGAGTGTAGTGAGGTAAACTGGATTTAATTAGCTCAAGATAGGGATAGGGTGTAATGTGATTGACTGGATAGAACTATCTCAAGATGAGGGATAGGGTGTAATGAGGTGGACTTGATAGAACTATCTCAAGATGAGGGATAGGGTGTAATGAGGTGGACTGTATAGAACTATCTCAAGATGAGGGATAGGGTGTAATGAGGTGGATTGTATAGAACTATCTCAAGATGAGGGATAGGGTGTAATGAGATGGACTGGATTGAACTAGTTCAAGATAGAGATAGAGTCTAGTGAGGTAAACTGGATTTAATTAGCTCAAGATAGGGATAGGGTGTAATGTGATTGACTGGATAGAGCTATCTCAAGATGAGGGATAGGGTGTAATGAGGTGGACTGTATAGAAGTATCTCAAGATGAGGGATAGGGTGTAATGAGGTGGACTGTATAGAACTATCTCAAGATGAGGTATAGGGTGTAATGAGGTGGATTGTATAGAACTATCTCAAGATGAGGGATAGGGTGTAATGAGGTGGACTGTATAGAACTATCTCAAGATGAGGGATAGGGTGTAATGAGGTGGACTGTATAGAACTATCTCAAGATAGGTGGCGTGTTTTTATAAGTTCGGCAATGAACTTTCGAGTTTCTTATGACATAATTTAAGTAAGTACAATGCAATTAGGGAAAACATTTTGAAGAACAACAAAAATATTATATAGTAATTCCTATAAAATTTGTATATTCCATATTTAGGAAACTTCGATCTCATTAATATTTATACATAACATTAGTAGCATATTTATAAGAGGAATTAGAATTTTTGTTATCATTTATATACAATTTTAAATCAAGAAGAATATAAACAAAAACAATCACATATATTTGTTATTGAATATTATACATAAATATAAAACCTTTTGGTTAGTAGCAAACCAAAATGCATGAATTAATTTTTTGCCTAAAGTATTAGTAAATTCCAAACAATAATAATAAATGCGGAAAACAAGAATTTTAAATCACCTACTTTGGTGGCCGCATGGTCTAAGGTGCTTCTATCACATTAGACTAGAATGCTGATAGTGTGGAGATCGAGGTTCAAATCTCAGTCAGCTGTACTGAAGAGGGTTTTCCTAAAAGGTTTTCCCATTCTTATTCCATGTAAATGCAAGTACACTTCCTCTAAATAACAACTAAAACTTTACTAATCCTTAAAACCATAAAAGTGGTTGGGTATATAAGCGTGTAACTCGAACGAGTAGTAAGACACAATGCTAAAAAAAAAGTTTAATTTCTATGAGCACCAAAGTCTATCAACCATTTTCTATCCAAAAAATACTAATGACTTTTAATTTATTTTATTTAATGTGAAACCACTATATTTTAAATAAATATTGTCATTGTAAGTATTCAATTTATTTTCTATTTTGATGATTAAACATTAAGAGACAAATAATTATACAATCAATCAATAAAATAAAAATAATGTAATTGTATAAATAATATTTAACATGTAATTTATGTGTATTATTTTTTTTAAGATAAAGAACCTCACTTGAAAAAGATGCATCCTTCATTATAAAATGTTTCCAACCTCTAGCCTTACATTGAGCCGTGGGTACAATTCCTAAGAAAACTCTTTTTTTTTTTATTTCTTGGGACAGTGAAGATTAAGTTGGGAGTCCATGTGGGCATGTTCCGCAGAAGGGTTTAAACCTTGTTCCTCCTTTTTGTAATTGAATAAGGGGTCACCACTGCGGATGGATATCCGTAAAGAAGAAGAGATACTTCATCTCGTTTAAAGGGGAGAAGTCCGTTATGTCATATCCTTGAAGATATTTTCAGTGGCGTCTTTCACATTTAGGGGAGAGTTAAAGAATTATTAGATATATAAATATATCAATTTTAGAGAAATATACGATTATAAATATATATATCTATATAAGGTGTTTGGAAATTCTTGGCTCAAATAGCACATATAGCTTGTTTAAACCAAAGGTAATACAAACACACATACATCCGGGAAACTATACTTATACCATTAAATTTTGTCCAATGTTTCGACGTACAGCGCCTGGAGATCGACGCTTTTCAAACATGCGTGCAGAGCAAGTTGCATAGGAGCTAGGCACGCAGCACCACACATGTAATACTGACTAGCACTTTCTGTGATGTAGGATCGTTAATGATGACCCTAAGAATGTATTTGCATTTCTAGGTGGAGTGGTGGGTTCTTTAATATTAATTGTGGTATGTTCTGCTCCAAGATGTCGAGGTGTGTAGTGCAGTGCGCCTTGTTTCAATGCAACCTTGTTGTACACACATGCTTGAACAGCTTTGATCTCCAGGCGCTGCTCGCTGATAATTTTAACATAATTTATGGTATCAGCATAGTTTTCCGGATGCAAGTGTACAGTGATTTTCATATTACTTTTGGTTCAAACAAACTATATGTGCAGTTTGGGATATGAGTTTCCAAACATCATGTATAATAAATATTACAAGAGCTAATTAATTAGTAATAATTTATTTCTGTCAAACAATAAACTATTCTAAGACTTTGGTTTGAAGATGCTTTTAGAATATACAATTTTTTTTCACGATTAGCTTTGATTTTTATTACCGCGTCTTACTCCCTGCTTGTTTTATACGCATATAATACTAACTAAGCTAGTGTGTTAACAGGGGTCGCCAAACCAGTGTTCGTCGTCCCTTATACAATTATACATGCGTCCACTAAGCTATTGATACTGAAATTTAGTTCCCTTAGAAAATAAAAAATAAATAGCATGTATTGGCAAATTTTCCAAACAGTTCAAGAATTGCAAAAAACGATTGTTTTGAGAGCAAATTATATGGGGGTAACATAGAGAAGTTAGGCGATGTATTAAATCAAAGATTTGCATAATTTCATTAAATTGAACTTGTAATATAATTTTTTTAAATCCATTTAATATATTGGAAATCAATATAGTTACAAAACATATTAATACAATGTACAAAACAAATATTTAAGAATTGAAATCAGAGATTTCTGAATTATAGAACAACTTATCCTTCAAGATAAACATTTTCTGGAAACTAGTAGTCAACACAAAATTTCCTTGATAAATATATTAGCGAATAAGATTGGATCATATTTTGGATATTATTTTCTGTGTGAATCAGCATTCTTCATATTGAAAGCTGTGAAACCAAAATAATGATATCACCTTTTGATTGCTAATCTAAGATACTGTTTAAGAACAGCAGTGTCAAATTATGATCCAGACTTTAAAATGATAATCAGTGAAATGCAGTTCCAACCATTAAATTAAAAATTATACATTGACATACATTTTTTAAAATGTTTTATTCAATATTTTATTTTGGTAAGCTAGTGTTACTGAATGAATTGCCAAAATATATTATTTATATTAATCTAAGTATATTATGTGAAAATAATTTATATATGTACTGTACATGCATCCGCGAATAATTTCAAAATTAATATGCGCCCTTGGTGACAAAAAGGTTAGCGACTAATGTGTTAAAGATTGATAAGGTTTAATTTAGGGGAAGAGTAGATTCATTTGCGTGGATGGATGGTGGGAAACCATTTAGGTAAAATCACCCTAAATTCTACCCAACTGGAATTTGAGTACAAACCTCCCTGTCATTGGTAGTTAAGTCTTTTGAGGCAGTGACAATTTAGAATAGGGGTTAGCCAAATCTTGGGGTTTCGATAGAATTTCAAACTTATCAAAGGTTTCTCTATCATCCATCTTTTATACACTCCACTTTTGATCAAAATTTTTGTCATTACTATATTAAATAATCATGTCCCTATCCTTATAGATAAATTATATTTTAAGTAAAACATAAATTTTCATATGCAACTATTTAATTTTCTTGTAAAATTACCAAATATGACCAATATTTGTTATTTTGTTCAAACTAAAATGCTATTGGAAATTACTTGAAATAATTACGATTTTACAAGACTCTAATATATAATTTTAATAATTATGGGGTTTTTCTTACGGTATTGACTGAAAATTACTTAATTGAGATTGACCAATCAATTACAATCAACCATTTGTTGTCTTCTGATTTAGATCTCTCTAGCATCGAATAAGGCGTCAACATTGATAGTATTTTAGTAATTGATTTGTGTTATTTTATAATTATTGATAATATTTATCAACAGTGACATCTGCAGCTCCCATGATTTGAAGTTAGACTACTTTAATGTAGATCTGGTTTCTTTTATAGTTGTCAACTAAGGTTTTTCCTATGAGAATTGAACTGTATATTTGTTTTGCCTGGGCTGTATTTTTTTTAAACCGCATATTATTTATCGTTGATATTGTACATATTAATTATACTAATGGGGTAGGGATGAATGGGTAAGTTATATATTATAGGAATTGTGCCATCAGTTGCCTAAAAGAAGAGTAGGAAACCATTTAAGAATAAAATCCCAACGCACCCATTTAAACCCTGACCTCTTAATCAATAGAAAACCAGATTAAATTAGATTTACGATTTTACCGCGTGACTATCAATAAGTGTATACTTGAATACATTTTAGAGTTCCAAATGACATATTATTGTCTCATATTATTTTGTGTCATTTTTTGTTTGGATAATTCGAACTTGAAGGTACAAGGAAAAATGTCTAATTATCAAAAAATTCCAATAAAATAATTTTCTTAAAAGAAATGCCATTTTCCAATTCCTTTATCACCACTATATTTTTGGCCAAAGTAAAGGATTTATAGGACTGTGGCTTGGACAGTGACATCATGATACATACACACACACACACACACACACACACACACA